>JARYHS010013631.1:68429584-68612581 GCA_031002005.1 Vandiemenella viatica
GAACTCTGCCAATTTTCGACGTTGTAGGACCGGAGTATGGCAAGAAGGCAATGCGTTCCTGTGGCTCGTTCTCGGTGTTATTGAGCCTGCGTCTCGGTTCTCGGAATGCCAGTCTGATCTGATGCTCCGAGTACCCGTTGCGCCTGAATATCTGCCGTAGGTGGTTGACTTCGCCCGGTAGGCTGTCGACATCGCAAATCGCTCGCGCCCTATGTACCAGCGTGGTGAGCACCGTATTGCGCTGTGCCGGGTGGTGGTGACTACGCGCGTTCAGGTACAGGTCTGTGTGCGTAGGCTTCCTGTACACTGGAAGCCTACGCACACAGACCTGTACCTGAACGCGCGTAGTCACCACCACCCGGCACAGCGCAATACGGTGCTCACCACGCTGGTACATAGGGCGCGAGCGATTTGCGATGTCGACAGCCTACCGGGCGAAGTCAACCACCTACGGCAGATATTCAGGCGCAACGGGTACTCGGAGCATCAGATCAGACTGGCATTCCGAGAACCGAGACGCAGGCTCAATAACACCGAGAACGAGCCACAGGAACGCATTGCCTTCTTGCCATACTCCGGTCCTACAACGTCGAAAATTGGCAGAGTTCTGGCCAGAAACGGGATTAAGACCATCTTCCTGCCACCACCGAAGCTGAAGAACATCTTGCACTCCCCCAAGGACGACCTGGCACTCCGAACACCGGGAGTTTACAGCATTCCATGTGAATGCGGTAAGAGATACATTGGCCAGACGGTACGATGCATTAACCAGCGATGTCTGGAACACGCCCGACACGTGCGTCTGGGGCAGAGTGAAAAATCGGCGGTGGTGGAACATAGCCTGGAACAACGCCATGGCTTCGACTTTGAGAATACCAGGATTTTGGCGCGTACAAGGAACTTCTGGGACAGTATTCTCACAGAAGCAGTTGAGATTCGCACCACGCGCAATCTCGTCAACCGGGACTGTGGATACCAGCTGAGCGAAGCGTGGGCACCTGTCATTAATGCAATACGTCGTCAGAGCGCCGAAGTGCACAGCACGGCGGCCGCGGACCAACTGCACCCACGCCTGCCTCCTACCGGCGCCAACCCCCACTCCACCGCCTAGGCGCCGACCGAGTCAGCCAACCAGCTGCGCGCACGCCACTACGCGCGCATTCGGAGGCTATAAGAACCAGCCTTCTGACGGATCCGGCACTTCACCAGAAGATGGCGACGGAGTCAGAGATCGCCGAAATATCGTGTGGAAACATCTTACTTACTCGGCTAGTCTCCCGAGAAGACTACATCCATTCTCAACGCCGAGAAAGACTTCGTTCCTATATACTACTTCTTATATTTTCTTTGCTTTCAATCTGATGATCTTTGATGATACTTTCAAATAGATATGCACAGAAAAACTGATCACCTTGTGGTACACACGTAATGGAGGCCGCTAGACAGTTGGCTTCTGATTGTTGGCGGCTGAGAGGCCAGTGTTTAATACCATTAGGCTTGAAGTTGCATATGTAACTTTCTTGTTATGACTTTTCTTCAAGATTTTCAGAAGTTATTTTATTATCTCCACACATTTTTACTTCTTCTCTTAGTATTACTTTAGTTTCTTCTCTACTACACTCCTGTAAATTTTCATTTTCTTCATTACTCGTTTGTGGTAATGATTCATGCTCTACTTCTCTTGTGATCTCTAAAAACCCCTTTCTCTATTATTGCTTTGATTTCCTCTACATTTATTTCCTGTAAACTTTCAGTTTCGACAGTATTTTCTTCAGCTTGGTTTCCTTCATTTTTCAGCTCGGAACTTTCAACCCTGTCTTCCATATTCTTTCAACATTGACTCTACTAACATCATCTTGGCTAGCACTACTTCTTCTCTTAACTGCCCTAGTTGCGATTCAAAAGAGGAATCCAATGACTCGAGCAATTTATTCTTCTCTACCTTAAATTCATCTTGAAGGGACACAATACTTTCCTCTATTTTCTTTTGGAGGGAAATATTATTTTCACTTATTTTAGATTGAAGAGAAATGTTAGTTTCATTTAATTTTGACTGGATAGAACTATATTACTTTCATTCAATTTCGACCAAGGCAACATGCTATTTTCATTTACTTGTGATTGGAGAGAACTATTAGTTTAATTTAGTTTTGACTGAAGGCACCTGAGTATTTTCAACACTAATGCATCATTGTATTCGTGGGTTTCTTCCTCCGACATACCAACCTCATCCGAGTTACCATCCATCTTTTTGTTTTGTTTTGAAGACACTCAACCCAATTAAGCAGATGGCCTTAACACGCTTTCCCAAACCATGGCATAAACTACATTGAAAAGGGAAAAAAAAAAACCTAGAAAAACTGTTCCCTAAATACAAAAGCATTTCCTCCCCCCCTTCTCTGAAGAAGTTCAAAGGAAAAAATCAGGCTACAGCTTGAAAAAATATTTCCTTGTCAGTTTATCTTTTAACAAGGCTAACCTGTCATCATCAATCACAATAAAATGAAAAGAGAAATGAAAGAAGCATTTATGGAAAGGATTTTTTTTTTCATAAAATGTTTATAGAGCAACTAATATTTCAGTTTGTGTGAGCAAAAAAATAAGATTTCTTTCCTTTCAATGAGTCGTTTCAGCTTTCAGGAAACACTTGGACTGGTATTTCCAATAGCCTAGGCCACCTCCCTCGCAGACCCTCGCTGATTGAAGTCTTCCTGCATTGTCAACTTCCTTCGTATATGCCCGTGTCGTGATGTGTTCATCACCAGGTCCCACGCAGACAGAGTAATTTTTCCAGCTCCCACTATGAACTGCCACTGTCCCTAGTAGAATGTAGTCTCTGCGTATTGTTTTTGCCAACCTCACCTACTTACAATAGTATTATCTTCCACTGGTCTTTAGATCATTGTAACTACACTGAGAACATGTGTGTTGTCGCCCACTGTTGTTCGCTGTCACTCGACTCACTTCTCACCTCCAATTTCCAGCACGTTTTCAGGTTAATTATTATGTCCATTAATAACACTGCTAATCAAACTTCCTGACACAGCAAAGCCATGTAACATACTTATGTGGTTGTGGGGCTTATTTAAAATTAATGTTTCATATGCTGTTACGTGCTACTACTAGTATAGCTGTCCAAGCTTTTATACATTTTCAGGTCCTATTGACACAGTTGCCAGTCCAGTGGTCTACGCCCAACGAAAGGTTGAATAAGTCATTATTCAGTTACTACTACATGCTACAGACGAAAGTTGACACACACATGTAGTTAATCACAAATGTTTTATTAAACTCAACATGCATTCGCCAGCACTAGCCACCAGACAATTTTGATACTTCCTCACCAAAGTTGCTAGTTTCATGAAAAGGATTGATGAAAGTGAGTCATAGCCCTAATAAAAACTCACATGAAGAGTCACTAAAACATAGTTCTGTTCCACACTCTTGTAGACACAACAACACTGCAGATCGAAAGTTATATTCACTCATGATTCAGTCCTAGCTCTGTCCACTGCCATACACACAGCATGCCCTATTTCTCCATTCTGTTTTTCTTAAACGTCTTGCCCATTATGTGACGATGCTTGCGGATTATCATTCACTTTAAACTTTTGCACTACTAGTGTCATCTTGACTTGTCTGACCCGTGCGTATTCCCGTGACCAACTCCAGATACAACAATCAAGACTCCTGCGATATTGTTCATCATGCCTGCGATATCATGCACTCAGAGGCTTACAGATATTTATATAATTCACACTGTGGCATCACACCATGGCTAGATACCTTCCTGTTACTTGCACTCATAATTGTCTCTTGTCTCTGATGACCTCAATGTTGATGAGGTGTAAAGCTAGAAGCATGCAAATAATAGAAAACAAAGAAAAAGTGATTGATAAACTCATTCTAACCTTTACCTAATTCACTACCATGTTATTATTACATCTTGATAATTAAATTTTGGTTCATAATATTGTTCTCTAACATATACATTTTCATCTTATGTTTCTCATAGAATAAAATTATTTTGTTTTTAGGAGCTATTTTGTGTTCCACCTGGCCTCACTTCATCATAAGTTTTTCCTGAAGCTGCGAAGTGAGCTGAGTTCTCTGAAACCTCTTTCAGCTGGTAAGTTATCTGCAAAATTTAATAATGTATTGCCCGAAATGTTTCTTTAATACCAACTTTTAATTCATGTTTACATATTTGAATTTGTAAATATATGCACTGAATATTTGAATCTCTTTGTATTAATTATTATTATTATTTTTTTCTTGGTTTGATACAAGTTTCCAAAAATACTCCCATCTGAGTGACGGTGTTCAAAATTGTGACAAATATCCTTCGTGTATATAAATTAACAAACTTTTTATTCTTGCAAGAGGAATTAATTTAAATATTTTTTAATTTGTTTTAAACCACAAATTCATGGATCCACAGGTTTACATGACGTTGGAATAATAGAATGATACAGATTTAAAATTCTTTGGAGCTATAATTATTGACTTATAAATAAAGGAAAGATTTTTAATGAAGTTGCTCTGATAGAAATGTTTCATGATCTCTTAAGAAGCTCTTGAGGAATCCCATAGAAAGAGAATAATTGCACTGGTAGTTAGCGATACTACCATCAGTTGAAATTCCTTGTAATAACTGGAAAATTTATCGTGTTGATCTTGTATAGATCCTTTCATTAATTTCTTTGTCATAACAAAATACTGAGATGATTATAATGTCTAAGCATGTGATGAATATGCAAAAACTTACAATTTGTATTTGTGTATGAATTTATTTTCGAAAAGTGAAGAATGATGATTATAATTCCATAAATAGGATTTTTTTTTTGAAGTTTGGAAATTGTTAATAGGTTGTTTTATGTTATACAGCATGATAAAAATTCTTCCAGGGTGTTCTGCTGGATATAAGTTCTTCTGTCATATACGATGTATTGACAACTTCCTCTGCTGTCTTCATAGGTGACCTGTAGGTCGAAGTGGCTACCTCGCAATTCTGGCTCGTATAAATATCCTGCAGTGGGCAGACGCATATGAGGCCAGCTATGGAAGTAGATTTCCGTTGCTCACTCATTGGCCGCTGCGTTGTCTGGGTCTCATATGAGGCCCGCAATGAATAGCTGCGTGTTGGTTCACTTCCAACTAGAGGTGGACGCCGCACAGGCGTGACACCGCCGAATCTCAGTGGCGCACTGCTGCTGCCGCCACCCTTTGCTTCGCGGCGTGTCCTTGAGCAACACTTCCTAACACGACAACGCGTTTTTTTAAATATATTTTTCATTAAACTGAGTAAATAAGTAAGCGTTAAAATTACTGAATTAGCTGAAACCAATGTTACAAAACTCTCTGTAACAGTTTTACATAACTCTCTAAGCCAAACTAGTGTTTGTTGGAACTATTTCGGAAGTTTTGTGATAGAAGAAGCATAAAAGCAGAAAATCGTGAATTCTGATCAAGTCTATTGCTTAGCTAGCCTAAATGCGGTAAAAACAGTGAAGTATGTAAGCCTGAGTACTTGATGTATGGAGGAAAGGGAGACAGGAGACAAAATAGGAGGCATGATAAGAGACATAAAAAAAAAAAGTTCAGACTAAATGGAAATAAGCTGTCATTGATGCTCAAGAAAATGTGCGAAGAGTTTTGTTGTCTGATGTGGAGCATCATCTGTGTCTTGATCATGTACTCCATAATCTGAAGGCGTAAACAAAGTTACAGAAATTGAAACGCTCGTAAAAAGAATGCAAGAACAGTGTCAAGAGAGAGAGATATCCCTTGCCACAGCTAGAAGTTGATGCCTAAAAGATGGAAAAAGAATTTATGGATTCCCTTGATGACGTCTTTCAATATCTAAAAAATTATGAGACTGATCCTATTTTAGAAAATGATAAGATGGCACCAGTGCACATAGAAAGATTGGATGAAGTAGTTAAGAGAGCTCACTATTCGTATCAGGATCAGGAAATATTATATACACTTCTTCTATCAAAACTGCAAGCCAAACTCATTGGGATTCAACTCGTTGGCGCAAATTTCCAGAGATGCTGGAAAGTTTAACCCACGTATGCAACCGTGACCTAATAAACAAGATGTTTAGAAAGACTGGAAAAGATGAGATAAAGATTAATCCAAGTCAGTCGAATCTTTTAGATATAAAGGATCTAATAAAATGTTTGAAAAGTTTTCGCGAAGCAGTTTAGGTCACGTCGTCTCAAAGATATGTACAATGAATGTGACTCTCCTGTTCCGTTCCGAAATAATTGACATGCTGAACTGTCTTAGACGACGAATTATTGATTATGTTTCAGCTTAATCGCAACATGGTGGCAGAAATTAACAACTATTCGCTGCCACCAGAACGATCGTAGCAGTATCACTTTTGGATTATCATTTCATGGGTGTGAAATAAGTAGATACATATTTGAAGTCAATAGAAAACACCAGTATCTCCTTTCTTTCCTCAAATATCAAGAAAGGAATCACTAACCCTAATGCACTACAAACAAATGAAGGTGAGGACCCTATTACTTCAACAAAATCCACCAATGAAACAGTGTTGCTGCAAAAACTATCTATGAAACATAGTGCATACGTCAATAATGATTATCGTATCGATCAAGAATCTTGGAGATATTTAGCTTCATACGATACTAAAGATGGAAATCTTTAAGTTATTTTAACACCTTAAAAAATACTTTCCTCGGTTTTCTGCCATTGCTAAGACTTTTCTATGTGTGCCTGCACAAGCATACTGAGCGAAAGAGTATTTTCTGTGGCTAGGTTTGCCATTTCTGCGAAAAGGTTTAAGCTAAGCTCAGTTCGTCTAAGTAAAATTATCTTTATACAAGATAACTGCAAAGAGCGCAAAAATCTGTAAAATTTTGAATATATAAGTGGAACATTACTTATGTTTCCGATTTGATACTAAGTAATGATATATACATATATCATAAAATCTATATATAGAATAGTCACGCCGCCGGCGTTACGCCACCACTGGCTTAAAATGTTCGGCGTGCTGCCACCGAGATTTCGGCAAGCGGTGCCCACCTCTACTTCCAACATGCATGTATATCGCATTGCTGCTGCAGATCTTGGATGACAGGCTTCCATGCTTCGCTCAAGAAAAGACCACCATCTGTGTTTATGTTGTCGATGCTCAATCTAGTCTCCAGCGATTCTCTATTTATTGAATCCAAGAAATACATGATCCAGGCCAGTACTTCAGTCTTGTTGAAGTTTATTATGTGGAAATTTTCCACAGCATGTTTGGCCAAAGCAGACGTGTCGAGTTGTAGCAACCGCAGATGCCGTTGGTGCTCGATGCAGTGGTTCTGATTGTTTGCTTGATGTACACTTTGCCACATTCGCAAGGGATGGAGTAAACTGCTGGCATTTGAAGGCCAAGGATCTCTTTCACAATGCGAATTATATTTTGCAGCTTTGCTGCTGATCGAAAGATGCTCCTTACGCCACATCGTGCGAGAATTCTTCCAATCTTCCCAGAAGTAATCCCAGCATAAGGTAGCACTGTAAGGGATCCTGGAGATTCTTTTTGTTCAGCTGTCAATCTCAGGACAAGAGGAAGAAAGTAAAGCCTGTTCAATTTGCTCTTGTGAATATCCATTCTGCCTGAAGACCTGCCGAGGGTACCTTAGCTCATCTTGCAAACTATCATTATCCGAGATGGCTCACGCACGATGGACTAGTGTTGTCAATACAGTTTTCGCTGCACTGGGTGGTGAAAGCTGGGGACCCTTAGATACCAGCCTGTGTGCATCAGTTCTGTAAAAGCCATGCGCCAGAGTACTACTACAACTCGACAAGTCCACTTTGGCTGAACATACTGTGGAAAATTTCCACAGAATAAACTTCAACAAGACTGAAGTACTGGCCCGGACTGCATATTTCTGGGATTCTATAATTAGAGAATTGCTGGAGACTAGATTGAGCACCATCAACATCAACAGAGATGGTAGTCTTTTCTTGAGCGAAGCATGGAAGCCTGTCATCCAAGATCTGCAACAGCAGAGAGCCTACATGCAGCCATCTGTTACGGGCCCTGTATGAGGTCCAGAGACGCGGTGGCTAATGGGAGAGGAGCGGAGAGTAACTTCCATAGTGAGCCGCATACGTGTCCACCGACCGAGGGTATTTATAAGAGCCAGAATTTCAAGGCATACACAATCTGTAACGTGTCGTTCCAGTAGCAACTTCGACCTTCAGTTCACCTGATGTAGACAGGAGAGGAAGCTGTCGAAACGTCGTGTATGGCAGAAGAATGTATCCGGCAGAACACGTGGGAATAATTTTGTTAGCAGTATGCCAGGAAAGAATCAATTCTCACATCATACAGCATATTTATCCTAAAAAGTGAAAAATTCTGCTTTGCTTTGCCAGTTTTTTCCCCACAGGATATGCAAAGAACAAACTGTGTAGATACCATTTCTAACATAGAAGCAATTTTGTATGCTTTTCTCACATTATTACAAAAGAACAATGTTTGTTTCTAATGCCGATATTCAGCATTCAATATTAACATTAGTGGCTGTGCTATGCGTTTATATTTGGAAGCAGTACAGATAATAAATTATCTTTCTATTGGTTTAAGGAATTCAGTCATCATTATTATCATAATTTATTTTCCACTTCAATGGTCTGGGTGTGTGGAGTTTGACTGAGCAGTTCTTTTTACACTTGTTTTACCCTTCTATTTCATGGTTTTCCTTTCAGTCTTCTTCCAGTTTCTCTCTCTTTCGGAGCAGTTTCCAACTATAAGTCATATTTTCTGTTGTATTTGAAACATTTGTCTTTGTCAGAATATGGGATTTCTAGGTCTGTCTTAGTTTGATGGGGGCAGTGGATGCGTGACTGTGAAACGTGTGACTATGTTCTGTGTGGGTTAAATGTATTTTTGTTTGTTTGTTTGTGTAATGTGTGGTTTATGAGATGGAGATTGGGATACTTCTTGGCATTTGCCTTGATGATTATAGAAAACTGCAGGATGACTGGTACACAGGGACCAGGACTAAATCCTGTCCTATTGTACCTCCCCAATCTAGTGGGTGGAACCTTGATGCTCTGAGCCAGATAGTTTAGTGGTTCTTTGGTTAAGATGGGTGCTTTCAAAAGTTAAGGGTCCTGGTTCAAATTCCACTGGGCCCAGGAATTTTTAAGATTTGTGTTTGATCATATGATCCTCCCCAGGTCTTGCCTTAACAGAGGCAGAATTCATGGCAAATCGAAACTCAGTCACACGGTGGCTGAACAGGCTATCGGGATCTCCCAGCCAACAATGGCATATGCATTTACTTTTAGTGGCGGATTTTCCAGTTATTGAGTTTTTAAAATCTGTGTATTTGGAATTCAGAAATGAGGAGGAATATGGGGCTATTAGATAATTAGTGTAAAAGTTCACTTATTAATGAGTCAAGGGGATAGCCACAATAGTTTAGCTGCTCAAATTAACAATGTTATAAATAAGAATATTATAAATATCTTAAAGATCGTTTTGGAAGTGGGTATTTATTAGAATCAGTGCTAGAATTCACACATTAATTTTAGTTATGGGTTATAAACATTAACTCTGATAAATAGTGATAATTAGTTTTAAGTTCAGCACAAACATTAATTTTGACATTTTCTATGATTATCTACTTCAGGCAATGCTTGCATTGTACATCAGTTTGCAGCTCCTGTTTTCTGTGAAAGGTGCACAAATTTTACCACTTCTTCCTGTCACTATAGCTCTTTTATTCCCAGCCTTAATAGATATCACAATCTTATTCATTTTCTTGGTCTTCACCTTGATCTCCTTCTTTGCATGTATCTACAGAAGTGATTCTTTTTCACTCTGGTGTTAGCTACCTTCATTGCAGATCTCTACTTCTGAAGGCAATGTTGCTCTATGTTCGCATTATGTTTGACTTGGTGTTTAAATCATAGTGGAATTTTCAAAGAAGAAAATAAGATAAGAAATTGTCTCTGCATGCAAAAATTGAAAAATATTTTCTGTTCTAGAATTTGGCATCTACGTGAAAGAATCACCAAAGAATATATGTTCACCTGAACAACCACTGGTAAAAAGTTCCTCAAAAAGACCAGACATTGTTCGACTGCATACATTTTCTTCTAAAATGAACAGTACAAAATACCAAACAAATGTGGGTACAGGAGAGTCAAGCTTTAAGTTCAGTACACCAAAGATGTCTTTAACATCTGGAAATACTGTTCTGAAAAATACTGCAGGCTATAATAATAAAGAAAATCAGATTCCCAGCAGGCCTCAATCAGCATCCAGACCAGGTGTAAAGATGGGTACACGGGTGCTGGTACAACGTGAACTGTTGTCTCCCTCAACAGTATTGCCTGAAGATACTGTGTCACTTCCAGCTCTCTCTGACTGTTCGCCTTGTGCGACGCCACCAAGTGAAGCCTATGTAATCAGTAAGTCTCACTCAAAATCTGAAATAATGTAGTGCTAATTTGTTTTTTATTAACTTAATCAGCACATTCAAGAGTTGGTTCCCTCATGGGGTCTGTGGAACATTTTAGTTTCCTTTGTTCATAACTGTAACCTCAATGTGAAGCTGTAAATAGTTTGTCTGGAGCATAAAACATACAAGATCTGTCCCAAAAGTATCTGCTTCTACTCTTTGACAACAAGGATGAAAAGAAGAATTCTTTAAAACGCTATCAATAAGGAAAATAAACCCATTATTTACCAATGTGTGAGACAGGAGGGCTTTGTTCAGGGTGGCCACAAACTGGGAATATCAGGAATTATTAGGGAATTTAATGTAACTAGGAAATATCTTGGAAATATTAGGGAATTTCTAAAAGTATTGAAAAATATCAGGAAATGTAAGTGTGACTTCCGAAGATTAATTTAAAAAAAAAAAAAAAATATTTTCAATTTATTTTAATACTGAAATTTCTAGTTAAATACTTCCATATTTTTAACATAATACAGCCAACAATAATGACTGCTCCCGAGGTGCGATAACGTTGTTTATTTTATTGCATTTATTTACCATTTGAAACCGCTTCGAACAATGTATCGTAAAACTCTTATGCCGCGTTTACACTCTTGAGCGCGATTCCACGAGTCGACATGAAACCGCACGAACACCTCACATAGAATCCCATCTCATGTGGTTGCTCGCGATATCCTCCCGCCGTCGAGGCGGTTTTTTGGCACTAGTCGAAGGCACGGGGTTAGTGTCAGCATTCGTGCACGAACATTTCATTAAAACTCACGATGAGGCATGAGGCGAGACAAGACTGTAAATGCAATATTATAAATCCTGCCTAAATTCAATTCAGTAAGGAACATTTTTTTTCCAATCCGATAAGACAGTATTAAAAATTATTCAAACTTCGTATATAATTATCTTTATGGCTGTACTTGAGATATTGAACAAATACTGTCTACACTAGCTAAAGCCGTATAGTACTACTCAAAATATTGCAAGTAGTTATAATATTGAAGTATCACTTTTTCTCAAAAGAACTTCAAAATCAGCTTTTACTTTCTACAGAATTTTGAAGACTCTCCTGATTCAAGTTATTGATGATCAATTTAAAAATCTTCAATAATTTTACCTACCAAATATTAAGAGTTTAAATTGTTTTGGTTCATACTAATCAATACCTTATTTTTGTCTTACTCATTTTAAATTATTTTTATATAATTATTAAATTATTATAATAATATTATTAAAATATTATCTGTGGTAATGAACAAAAAATGAATGAAATAAAAAATAAAGTTTTCAAATAAACATAGTTAAACATTCCTTTTTTTATTTTTGTGTTTATACCAGATTTAATTATTAACAGTTAAAAGATAATAAAAAAACTTTTAAGTATCTTAATCATGCAATAAAATATCAACTCAGGGAAGAGTATGACAAACTTAACTGGAAAACTAGGAAATGTCAGGGAATTTTTGAAGCATTAATTTGTGGCCAACCTGGTGCTGACACAAGTAAAAACAAGACTAACACTTATTGGCATTAGTTGTTTCACCAGTTTCTGAGTACCTTGTATTGTTTTATTTCTCACTATGTTGTTATATCAATAGCTAACCCCAACCTGAAATAGTAGGCATGCAATTTTCTGCATTCAGCTGTTAAGACTAATAATAAGAGTACTAATGGTAATGAGTAGTCTGTGGCTTAGTGGTTAAGGCGTCTGACTGAAGATTGAAAGAAACATGTCCCTGTCTTGGTGGGGATTTTCATAAGCCCTTAACCCAACCTTCAACTATGCCACAGCTTTCTGTGTAACATGACATACATCAGAACACTACTGTGGTTCGAATTAAACTGTAGGTCTTCTCCACGGCTGACAAACATAATTGTAATATGTATGTGTACATTTGTCCACATTAAAAGCAAATTCATGATGAAAGAAGGCTAAATGTGATCCTACTTAGCCCAAGCGAACATACATCCATACTGCTAATGGCATTGCTGATGCTAGTGACATTAATAGAAACTGAGTAAAAACATTTTGCTTTATGATGTGGATTTTTAATTGTTTTGTTTGTTGGCAGCCAATGTGCAAAGTAGTTAAGTACATGCTTTTCACATTTTAATTACCATTGAGAGCAGTACATCAAATGTGATACAAGATTTCTCGCAAAAAATACATTTCTTCATTTGACAGATTCTCCTCTCTGTAAAATGATACGCATTTGATTCTGGCTGATTCCCAAAGCTAAAATGTCATTGAAGATTGTTGATTTTGCACCCAAGGGAATGATATGCTTTCCTGAAATTTTTATGCTAATTTGGTAAGGAAGTGAGAAAATTTTCTTTTGTTGGTAAGGGAATTAGGATTTGAAATAAATTAAAGTGGGGAACGATTAACAATTTAAAACTTGTAAACATATAAAGTAGCTGGTTAGTGAAATTGTCTTCAAAGAATTAAAGATATATATATGTGTACAAAATAAGGCGTGTTGAGAAAATGCTTCCAGGGCATATGCTCCTCACAATTAAATTATTATTTGTCAGTTCCATTTACCTATTCAAGATGTATATTGTATTTTCAGTGTCAAGAAAGGCATAAAACATTATGAGAACATATTTTCTCTTTCATTTCTAGGCAAAAACACATCTGGCACAAAGTAACCCCACCCGATGGGATAACATTCTGACAATTTTTAACCTAAATTTCTGTTTGTGATAAAAACCTAGATTAAACTGCAAAAATTTTATAATATTGTTTTATTTAAAGTTTTAATAAATGTATTATAGGGTAACTTTGTGAAAATAATTTTTCTCGTTCATTTCTAGGCAAAAACACAGCTGGCACTAAGTAACCCCAGCCGAACCTCAGTTTCTCAGTTGATATTAAAGAATTAGATTTGTGCAATACGCTGTTATATAGGAGAAAGATGTTTTGTCATAGTCAGTTCTGGGAAACTTTTAAAACAGTTGAGCTGGTGTAGGAAAAACCTTAAAATCTGTCACAAAGTATCCCCTCTTATGGTAATTCAAAATATTCTTTTAAGTATGGAATCTAAAACTGCTATGAGGTAACATCATATGGTAAATGAAAGTTCAATCAGAAAAATCCTATGTTAAAGATTGCAGGTTATTACAACTGAAATCACTTTCACACGCTTTGTTCAAAATAATTTACGAAAATTTGTAAATCTGAACAGAGTGAACTAAAAGAAATTCACGAAGTCACGTGCTCAAACAATTCTAAAATAAATGCAATGTTCTTCAATTCATATCATTTATCAAAAATGATTTAAAAGTTCTGTGTTGGCTAAATATTTCTATCACCTTAACTCCCATCGTACTGAAATATTCCAAGTCCTCAGCTACATGATGGAAAAATTTATAAATATTGCTATTTCTGCATCAAGATGATGAATGTTGTGGATAGTGGCTGCTTAAAAACTGAGGCCATGAGGAAAAATTGGAAGGCTATTTATACCTTTGCCACCAGGAAAGTACCCTCCCTTGTTTCCACACACATTACAGGGATGTAACGGATTTCCACATTTGCAAGTGCAAAACTTTCACGTGAAATCCTACCTCTGCATCTGCATCCACAATTTTTAATGCAGATGTATAGTGGATGTTTTGTTTATATTGCTATGTACAGTATTCTTTTCTTTTTCTACGAGATTCTGCCCACCGTTGATTATACAACCTCAACCTGTTTGTTTTTTCCTTACGATCTTGCAATAAAAATAATAATTAACTGAACAGTGTTATTACCTAAGCAACAAATTTCCAATGTTGAACTTGCATGTAAAGTAAAGCAGCCTATTCACAGTCAGACATATAGGCCATCATAGGACTGTGAATGGGCCATTATAGCGGTGGAAAGGCGGGCATGGAGAATTACGGTGGCGTGGCCTTGTGCTTGAATTAGTAGAGCCGTTAACTCCGCAAAGTTCATATGACAAAGATTGTTTTCTAGCTGCATGTGTAGTTATGGAAATAATTTAATTCACTTGTGAAATCGTCCCAAGGTTTTGGTTGTTGAAAGATGAGGCAAAAAATAAGTGAGTATTATATGAAAAAATGTAGAGTTTGGCAATTTTTTTTTATTTTAAATTGTTTTTTGATAAAATACTAAAATCTAAATAATTATAATTTTTTTTTCAACCTCCACATCTGCAAAACATCACATCTGATTCCACAAAACATATGCCTCTGCAGATGTCAAGCACTGAACATCCACACCCACAAAGATTACCTCCGTTACAACCCTAGTGCATTATATTAATCTGATTGTTTTTAAAAAAAACTCTGATCTATTATAGAATAGATTATCTTTAATACCTTTGTCTATGACAATTTTCACTGTAATCCTACTTGTTTTTGAGTTATTAATTTCAGAAAGTTGAGAGTTCAATATTTCAGTTAGTCATCTCTAGCTTAAAAAGATTTTTAGTTCCTCATAAAGTTACTTATATCATAAGATTCATTTTAACTTTCTGTTTAATTTGATGTATGTTTCATCTTTGGGGGCTGATTTTATTTACATGCAATATTTAAGTATTGAATTAAACTTGGGCTTCTGGTTTGCCTGCTCAGAAAACTATATCTTTCTTATTTAATTATAGTTTTACCTGGGAATTTTGCTATTCTTTTTAGAATTTTATTAAATTTTTCATGTCTGGCTTTTAACAAATTTCTCAACTATGTTTTACACGTGGAAATGACATAATTCTTGGTGTAATCCGTGGAATCAATTTTTTAACTTATAAACTTAATTTTAGTTTCAAACTGTTATTGTACTATTACTTATTACTTCCTTTTAATTTGATCATATTTTTTATTTTAAATCTGTTTCATTAAAGTCATATCTATTTATTCCTCTAAAAAACACACATCTTTACCTGTTAACTCGAATTTTTGTCAGGAAATCTATCTAAATGCTGAGAATGTGTTGTCATACTTAAATTTTGTTTATCTCTTTTAAATAAGTGCCTTTCCATTGTGGGTATCCTATTATTAATGCCCATGTGAGCTGGCTACTAGCTAAGGTCACTACTTCCTTGTAACCACATGGTGAATAAAATTTTCACACCCGATAAATGTTACCCTTAAATGATTATTTTTAACTGTATTACCTGGAAAAATGTTTGTGTAGCTTTCTATTTTGATTCACTTTTTTTCATAACATGGCATAGGTCCGATTTTTACTCGAAAAGTCTTTTAATATAAAGTTTATACCTACTGGATTAATTGGTAATAATAGAGGCTTTATGTTTTCTCTCCTACAGGCTCTGTGAAGCTATTCCTATATTACAAAGTATTGAAAATAATTCCCTTAAAGAACTACTATCCTTGTGGCTTCATGCACTTCACTAGTCCTGCCAGTTGTGAAAATTTTTCACAAAGGGTTCCACAGGAATGGAATGCTCCTTTGGAATAAAATACAGTTGGCTAGGCTCATTCTGTCATGAATCCAATACGACTTTTGCAAGCATTTTCTGACAGCCAAAAGTCAGAAGGAAACGTCATTAAAATAGGAAGTCTGAATGCATTATCTTATTACAAGTAAAATCATAACCTATAATGTTTTCACAGACAACCAATTTGGCTTTCTATAAGTGGTGACAGATTCACAAATTTGCAGCTTTGACTTGGAAGGACATTTGGTGTAATGAACAGCTGTGTTATGTAATCTTATACTTTTTGTTTTATATATATATATATCATGACTGATTTTGCCGTAAACTCCCTGTAGTAATAAAAATTTACCGATACATTTCACTTATTCTGTGTTGTAATTATTGCTAATATATTTCTATTATTTTGTTTTTATATCCACTGTATGCAACATGCCCATAAATTATGCAGTAAAAAAATTGCTGTGAGACCATCTCAGGTTTGAAAGTGGAAATGATGAAGATTATGATAAGAATTTTGTTTTCTCTAACAAAGATACTATTCTAAAAATGTAAAATTGATGATCATCTGTTTGTTATTATCATTGATAACTGATGTTTACTTTTGGAAATGTTTGTCTATAATTAGTTGGATGACACAAAAGACATAAAATTTGTTTATGAGGTTAAATATTGTAATTGATTGTTTAAAAGTGCTGCACTGTATTCTTTTTTATGTCTACAATTTCCAGATTCAAGCATAAAGTCTGCTGATGAAGGATTTCCTGTTGACTTCCAAGAATCTTTAAGCCAGTCTTTAATTGAGAAAATTGATAACATGTCATTTGTTGAAGAGAGAGTTCTTAAAACTGTGAGGTTAGTAATAAGCAAAACACAATTTCATTATATGCTGTTATAACTTCAGAGAGAATGACATATTTGGTTATACTGCTCTGTTCCTGAGAAAACAATTTTTGGTGCTGTTCATTGTTACCAATTTGTTATATCAATACTCACAACATTATTGGCTACCAAAACTTGAAGAGCTACAAATACATGAAATGAAGGATGTGTTAAACTTATGGTGGATGAAAGGTTGCCTTGCTCACAAGCTCCCCCCCCCCCCAAAAAAAAAAAAAACCTCGTTTTGTTTGAGGTGAATATATGGTTTGATGTTAACAGATAGTGGTGGTAATTTCATTATTGTATCTCACAACATTGGAAACTGCATACCATGTATACCGTTAATATGTGATGATAGCAATTTGAAGATTGAATGATGATTGTTCTTGTTGACATTAAAAACACAAGCTAATTACTATGTCATAGAACAAGGCCTATAGTGCACAAAAGTAGAAAAATAATTGAAGCAACAATGGAGCAAAAAGAAATGCAATGAGGCTATATTCTTATGGAAAGAAAAAATAAAGTAGATCTGTAACTGAGGTTGAACGGAGAAGAGCAGCACATAAAATACACACACACACAAATCAGCTATGCCATTACTAATTAAAATGGAAACATGTGGTTGACTTGGCACAAGCGCACGTAGTCAATAGAGTCATTTGAATGATGGTTACTACCGTTACAATCAGAGCGGATGTGGTGAATGTGAAAAATCAGTGGAAACGTTACTTGTAACAAAGAAATTAATCATAAGAAAAAAGGGAAAACATATATAAGTCATTAAAAATTTTCAAATAATTAGTAATAGATAAATAAAACCAATTCAAATTATATTGATAATAATGACAATGAAAATACTATTGGCAATGAAAACAATGAAGAATAAGAAATGCAAACCCAATCACTCACCACAGACGAAGGTAGAAGGGTCTCTAGAAACATAAAAACATGAAAACACTTTAGAAAATTCCTGTATAAACATTAATCATGACTAGAGGAGATCATATGTGTACACACTAAGACTAACCACATGACTAAACAAAAAATGAACAAAATGGGAAGGGTAGGGTGACAATGGTGGAAGGGAAGGGTTGAAGCTGACCAATGATAACAGCTGGAAAATTTAAACTCTGTAACAGTCAGTCAAGATGAAACGGAGTGAATGAAAATGATTTTTTAAAAAATAAAATAAATTCATAATATTTTGGATCAGATAAATAAATTACATATCCATACCAAAACAAGAGAGACTTAATAGGGGTCCCACTGGCAGTTCAGGATGGCTGGTGTCAAGTACATGCTTGCAGGCCAGCTCCTATCTAGGGAGCTCTGAAGGTACAGTAGCATCACGGAAAACTACAACAGCTCCTACTACAAAACAGGTTTGGAGGCTGCCAGAACTGTGTGAACTGACACGAGCCTCACCTGAACTGCACCATTCACCAATACAAAAATGTTTATACTGCCCATTTGGCCATCCAGTGGTGGCCCACGCCACTTCACACAAGTCTGGCAGCCTCGAAACCTGTTTTGTTGTGGGAGCTGTTGGAGTGTTCCATTATACTACAATGCCCTACCCCTTTGGAGTTCTGTAGATGGGAGTGGACCTGCAAGAGTTTCCTTGACACCATGTAAGGAACAAGACCGATACCGGGGTTGTAGTATCGCTTATGTGCCTTAACTTACTCTCTTGTCGACTAACAGTTCTCTTTAAAACTCATTAAATAATTTGGATTTGACCATGTAGCCAAAGTAACTCAACTGAATGCTCAGGTCGCCACTATATTCGTTACCCCCGAATATAGAAAAGGGTTCTATGCTAACAACTGAGCACACAAAGTCACTTTTAGAAAACTTCAAGGTTTTATTCTTCAAAATCAAAAGTTCAAAATTGCATTTACAGTTGAGCAGGCATATCGAACACTCGTTCCACAAGTTTGCAGATTGTGAAGAGAAACTACCGACCGACCCCTTTGCAATGTTTACAAGTTCATGGTGAGTAAACAGAGCCACGCCCCAATCATGATGGCCGAACCCGGTAGTGCCAACTGAAGAACTGAGCTACCAACATAAGTCGGAGTTGCCAACCTACCAACGCACACACGCTTAAATCATCTTGTTAGCACGACTTCAAACCCGGAAAAGACAAAAGACCCCGTCTTCACCACGCGCCCTGATTTTATACCTTCGCTGACGTCAGAGCCAGAACGCGACTTTCTGCTCACACATAGACGATTTAGATCTGAAATATCTCAGTAATTAAACGGTTATCCAAAACTTTAAGTGTGGCAGTGTTTCTACATATTTAATTGTGAAATAATGGATATTTAGTGAATAATTTTAAGCAACTGGTTTAAAAGTTGTAAGGGTAGGAGTGAACTATTTCTCTACTTTGGGGAAGTACTATTGTGCTGGAAATTTCTACTTTTCGTCATTTTATTAACGCCACGATTTATGCAAACTATTTTATTATCACTGTGTTCTACAAAAATTCCCGAGTTTATTGGTGTAACTTTTATTAAAATTGGTGCAGGGAAAGTTTAACTACGACGTAACCAAAGTGTGATTTCAGTTTTAATCTTATAATTTTATTTCTATTAGTTTTATCGCAAATCTAAAATTACCATGAGATTCTCTGAATTAGATCACGTATTCTGAAAGTTGTCTCATCTCTGTATCTACTTTAGATCGGTCGAAATTAATTTCTAAATTGACCTCATGGTCGTGATGAAAAATAAATTTTAAGGTCTTTAT
Organism: Vandiemenella viatica; assembly: GCA_031002005.1. Lineage (NCBI taxonomy): Eukaryota > Metazoa > Arthropoda > Insecta > Orthoptera > Morabidae > Vandiemenella > Vandiemenella viatica. The sequence continues at coordinate 68,449,125 of JARYHS010013631.1, forward strand.
AAAATCGGTTCTATTGACTGGAATTACTTGAAATAATTATATGTTATATTAGATTTTTAGGTCTTCCCGGAAATCTACTTTTTATTCCAAATGTTCTCTAGGATTTTGAGATAAAAATTATTAAAAGTGGAGTGCAACTGACGAAGTATTAAAAAATTGATTTAAGTTATTTAAACGTTCTGAAACTACGAAATTTTAGTGAATTTATCTTTTAATCGCATGATTACTTCCCTACAATTACTTTATTTTGTTCGAAAGTGTGTGAAAACAGTGAAATGCCAAATATTAGAAATTTCTTGTGCACTGAACTGGATTATCATATTAAAGGTTAGTAAAAGGTGTTAATATTATTGCAGAAAATTGATTTAGTTGGCCTATTTACTATTGAGTTGCTTTCTTGCTCGTTAATCGGTTTAAAAATGTCAAAATACTTCCAAAGTAGAAATTCCTAAGTCCAAGGTAATATTATTACTGATTATTTAATTTTCAGTTGATTAAAAGTTTGTTTATTATTATACAAAGTTTATATCCGGCATTTAACAACTACTGACAGTCTTTACTGCATTCAAATTGGTTTATAAACTGCAAAGTTAACCTATATCAAAAACTATTATTTGAAACTGAACTTGAGAGATTTAAGCTATTCCCTCCCAAACTGATGTTTTCTTTTTGTTATCAAAGGTTTATTTAGAGCATTTATTTAATTATGGGTGTCTTTATTATTCCTAAAGGGTTTTATTTAGTGTGTTTGGTTACGGTATCTCTATGCTATACAAAGTTTCACTCCCATAACCTATACATGAACTGAAAACTATCTTTTACTACAGAATAAGCTTTCCCTCTAATACCTAAAGGTGAGAGGCTAGAATTTACTAAAATTCTAAGATGCTTACAACCAGACATCCCACTGGTGCAAGGGTGGATCCAGGATTTTGGTTTGGTAGGGGCTTGAGCAAATTTTGGTTTGGTGGGGGGAGGGCTTGACTGGGTGAACCTAAATACTTTTGGAGGGGGGGGGGCTTGAGCACCCTAGCCCCCCCTGGATCTGCCCCTGCACTGGTCTGAACCTCTGTTGGGAATTCCTTCCCCACCCATCCAATCCCAAATTATTTTTGTGTATTTATTTTAATAAACAAAATATTTTATTTTAGTTTACTTGAACTGGCCATTAAAGAGGCGGTACTTTCCAGTGATAATTGTTGATCAGTTTTTATTCCTCCTTTCCTTACCACTACCATTCCCACACTTCCTGCCTGCTTAAACTATGGCTAAGTCATGTTTTGAGTCTCGGTGTTTACGCATCTGCTCCCTTGTCTTCCTCTAGTCATGATTAAAATTTTTATTGAAATATTGTAAGGTGTGTTTGTGTTCAACATGGTCCTCCAGCCTTCATCAGTGGTGACAAGTTGTTTGTTTGTTTATATATATAATAACAACAATGGCAAGGAAAATGCTTTAAGGCAATAAAACTAAGGAAGGATAGGGAAATACGACACAACACTTTCCACAGATGAAAGCAGCTGGGAATGTTGAACATAAAAAAGAACAAACACAAGAAACTAGCAATATTTCGGTGATTAGCCTTATTCTTGTTAAAAGTGAGATACCAGGCGGAGCCAGATGTGCACACGATGATGGCCGTGATTCACCAGATAGCTGTCGTCGTGTAATATTTATGTGGAAAGGATTGCTAAAATACACCCAACACTCACAAAAGTAAAAGGGAGGAGGGCAGCAGCAACACAAATCAATATACAAACACACAAAATACAATATTTTGGTGTTAACCCTTTGTCAAGTTAAAAGAAGTAATCGCACAAGATTTGGGGTCAACACAGCCCTTGCGCGAGCTCAGTCACTTACTTCTTTTAACTTTACAACGGGTTAACCCTGAAATATTGTATTTTGTGTTTGTGTATTGTTTCATGTTGCTGCTGCCCTCCTCCCTTCTACTTTGGTGAATGTTGGGTGTATTTTATCAATCCTTTCCATATACATTTATTCATGTTTATATATTTTTTAACAATTTTCACCACTTCTGCATGTCCCCTTTTTTATTTTCTTATAATTAATTTCTTTTCCATGATTGGAATTTCTACTACATTCTTTTTGCATGCACATCACCTCTGCTATGGTTGTAATGTTCAAAACCTTCATTCATGTGACTGTCTTGACTGTGGGGGTCCTGTGTAAGCTCAGCTACATGCGACAAAGGGTACAATGTCTTTGTGGAGTTTTTTTTTGTCACTGCTGCCTCCTTCCTTCAACCTTGGTAGGTAATGGCTCTACTTTATCTTTGATTTCAACATTAGTAAAATAATCATTTACATATACTGTTAAAATACCAAATTATCTAAAAAATTAATATGTTCCAGAAGATCATTACTAATAACTCAAAATATGTCTCAATTCAAGGTTATGAAAGAAACTGAATTCTTTAATTATTAATTTAACCTTTCTCTTATCTCCATCATATTTTTGCTAAAATGAATTGTAAATCTACACAATCTAATTTCCAGTGTTATAAGAATATAAAAGTAATCACATAACTTGAAATGAAAAAAAAAGAAAAAAATACTACTGGGCATAAGTTTTTCTCCTTTACTTTTAATTACAAACCAATGTACTATACTACTGTGTATACAAGTAGGTAACCATAGCTGTATCAATATACATCATAAATAACAATTTTAATTTTTGTAGTGGTTATTGCTGAGATAGAGGATGATCTAGAATATTTTTTGTGCTGGAATTAGGGCTCATCTGCAACAACAGTCCTGTATAGTTGTTCACTACATGATGGCAGAGTGCTTTATCATGAACTTTAGTTGTTTGACAGGGTTTACATCGTTGGATTACAAGAGGCTTGCGTGTCGTGGAATGGGGTAGCTTGTCAGATTGGTGTAACTCTCTCACTATATGAATGATATATTAGGAGTAGACAGAAGAAGAGCAAACCTCTGCTCAACTGAAATTCGGTGTCACCACATGAAATCTAAGTGTGAGAATAAGCAATTTTGACTTTTTTTCACACTTTTTCCACAGCTCTCACACAGAATTGGGCAGCATCAAGAGGAGGTCTGTATAGCCGGTGTTATCAGTTTCATGAAGCATGTTTGATATCATGATATAGTTGAAATTGGTTTCCTGTGATCTTACAACACCATTATGAATTTCTGCTGTGGAACTGTAAAGCTAAATGCAATGTACTCTCAAATGAGTGTGTCTATAGCTTGGAAACACCAGAATTTTGATTAATCCAATATTGAAAAAAATTTGAGGGAAACCTCACCACCAGCGGTACCAGATTAACCACGTAGCAGGAGGTAGCAAATGCTATGGGCTTCACACCTCCTAGGGAGGCCCTGCACCTAGGCCAGATGAGCGTCCTTTTTTTTTCCAGATCTGCCAGATAGATGTTAAGGGTTAGGAAGGTATGGGAATGTTCACTTTATCTGAAGGTACGTTAACATTGGAACCGAGTTTCGCTGACATTTTACTCTGCCGAACAACCAGTCAATCTATGCTGACTGATTATTCGGGCTGAAGAGATTACACTGACCCAGACTTCACCCAATTTTTCTTCAGTTCTCAGTATATCTCATTGAAAGATGGACAAAATTGACATTCTTGAAAAGTTAAGTGAGAACCCTCTCTTGAGATTTAGTATTATGTTTGGTACCGGAAGACGTGAATGAGTAAATTATATTTTTTTTTCAGAGAGAGATATTGTGCGAGAATTGCATTCCTAATACTATTGGAACAGCCTGTTAAATATGGGGAGTGTTTCAGAATGAAACTGGAGACTTGTTTATATTTTAGAAGTAAATCCGACCAACTGTAAAAAAACATTCAAATTTCAGGAAATGTACAGGGTGTCCACCATAAATCTGACATCTTTTATTTGGCTGCCAAAAATCAATGAATGGAAGTAAGTTCGTAACATGCGTTGCAATATGTAAAGAAACTGTGGAAGTTCTGTTGACTTTTTTTGAAAACTCGCGCAAGAGGTTGTAGGTGGCACTGCAGTAGCTTAAATGAAAATGGCGTCACCGCAATAGCGAGTACAAGTTATTTGGTGGTATGCGGAAACACGTTCAGTGATTCGAGTGCAACGCAATTTTCGCCACATGTTCAAGAAGAACCCACCATCATGGAACACCATTAAGAAATGGAAACAGCACTTTTTGGCAATGGGAAATGTGAAGAAATTGCATGGTGGTAGTAATGAGCACGCATTAGAGGAGCATGTAGCAGCAGTGAGACAGGTGTTTGAACTAAGTCCACGCAAGTCCATTCGACAAATGGCACGAGAACTGCAGATGGCGAAGTCCACTGTACATAAGGTACTGCATCACTCTCTTCGGTTTCATGCATACAAATTGCAGTTGCTTCATGAACTGAAAAGAGATGACAGTGATACGAATCAGGAATTTGCTATCAACATGTTACATCACATTGATGAAGACCCAACATTTTTAACTCTCATCGCTTTCTCTGATGAGGCCACATTTCTTTTATCGGGCAAAGTCAATACACACATTTGAGGACCACAAAACCCACACTGCATTAGGGAACACATTTCAGACAGCCCGAAATTAAATGTGTGGTGCGGATTGATGCACCATTTGATCATCGGCTCCTTTTTCTTTGTAGAAAAAACAGTTACGGGAAGTATGTACCTCGACATGTTGGAACAATTTGTTGTGTCTCAGTTAATGGATTTGCAGCCGAACGTCGTCTTTTTTTTTTTTTTTTGTTCTACAATTTTCCCTCGGATGGCAAAAATCAAGGGCCTCTTCTTCACATTTGCTATGGGCCCTGCGCTGTCTTAATCCGGCCCTGCACACATAAGATACAAACACATATAATGCAATGAAATTTTTAGGCTTAATCTGGTTATCAGCAGAAGAACAGGATATGCACAGGATGGGAGTACAGTTTGCCCTGCACTTAACTGTGGTAATTGCTGGTTCCTTCCTATAATACCACTTTTATCTTAATTTGCTAACCAGCACTTTAATATTTCATACAGTGTACTGTATTAGAAGAAAATTATCATATTTTTTATTTAAGTATCTTAATTGATTTATGCCCTTAAAAGAATTTTTGAATTGTAAACTAAAATTTCACAGACTCGGGGTATGAAAAAAAAAGAAGATTTTATATTTCTGAACAGCTTAAAAGTTTATCAGTGTCATAGCAAAGCCAAAAGTAAAGTTTTCACAATGCTGAACACATTATAATTACACACAAAAAACAAAAGTTTTTTATCATCAAATTACCACCTACTGTCTCCTCTCATCTCCCCTGCCGCCCTGGGATCACCCCCTTTATCAATTTTTATCCTTCATTCATATGCTGAAATAGAATACACCTCTTGTAGTTAATGTTTCATCATGATTTCTTTCCTATATTTAATTTTACACACATTTTTATTTAATCTGTTGAATTTTCTTCTTTATTTGATCCCAGCTCCTGTTCTTTCTCACTGTTGTTCCTAGTTTGAATTCCTTACACAACTTTCATCATTTCAAGTTTATTTTTGCACCTAGCCAATTTACATCATGGCTTACTGCTGACAAAGATAATAACTCAAAAATTTCTTCATTATTCTCTGTTTGTTTCTATGTATCTTGGCTGTTCTTATGGCAAACAATGATTAATTTGTCTTGTTTATTACTCACATTATTACTTTTATCAGTTCTGCCGTAATTATTCTGTGTGACAGATACTGTTTTGAATATTTTAGACACTATGTTACTGAGTATAATACCATATAATCTACTCTGACAGAATCCAGAAAGATGACTCTGGCAGCTTTGGTATCCAGATAACTTGTGGATACGGTGGTGAAATTCTTATACAATCAGTGACAGTTGGAGGTCCTGCAGACAGACTAGGGATTGTCTCTTCAGGTGAGTTACATCTTCACAGATATAATTTTGTTATGTATCTTCCAGTTAAGCTTTTGGCTATCACACACTGGTTAGGTAAGAATTTATGATGAGAATACTAAAACAACAAGGTGTATTTGCTTGTCAGTGGTAATATTCATGCCACTGGGCTTCAGGATTTTTGCTTTCCAACACAGATCACATGTAAACTCTCATAAATAATCTGCGTGGGGTATGGAGAGTTGTTTCTTGCCTATAAGAATTGTGGAATTTAGTAACTCTAGCAGCTTGCAACTATATAATGAATAATCTTACTATATTATGACAGGTAGTTTATGACATTAGGGATATTCTGTGTGATTCATTATGAACAATTGTCATATTGTGTATAGATTTTTTTCAAGTAATAAAATGTGAACTAAAATCTTAGCACAACACCATCAAAAATTTTGATAAAAATTCCTTATTGTTGTGGTAGATGTATATTAAACATTTGGATAGGTGAATAACCATCACTTACCAAAGTAGAAGGTTGTTGCAGTGTGGATATGTACGCAAAAACATGTAGACACATAGAGCGATGAAATTTTTGAGCTCTTAACCCTTCTTCAACAATAGAATGAGATAACAGCCTTATGGAAGCTGCCAGCAGTCATACGGCGAACACAAATACCATATTTTGATAAAAAAAAAAACCTTAGTCATATTGGAGGTTAGACCAATGGTAAGGTGATGAGATGTGTACACATCAAGCATCACTGCTACATATCATCTAACCTGGACTTTGAAATATCTCAAAACAGAAGTATCTGAAAAAAATGTTTCAAGTACAGTATAAGCTAACTAATGTTAAGGTGAAAAGGAGATTTACGGTTTATGCTGAATTTGTTTTAATATTATTTAAGGACAACATGTGCATAAAATGGAAACCTGTATTTTTTATTCTTTATTTGTATTCCTTGTGAAGTAGTAAAAATGTTTCGTGTTATCATATATCACTTTAGCTCTTGGTGTCACAGAAACTTGAACAAAAAACTTGATCAAAGGAAATCATTCAGGAGAACAAGGATTCAAAGCCCTGCCCAGCCATCCAGATTTTTCAAAAAACCAAAATGTTGGGTTGGTTCCTTCAAAAGACCATGGATGAATTCCTTCCCATTCCTTGTCCCCAGTTCTTTCCCACAATGTCAACAAGATGTAAAACTATAAGGAAAAAAGTGTGTCCACTGATGAGTACAGTAGGAACAGTCATGCAATTGGTACTGAGGCATGATGGCTTACTACAACCAACCACCTTGGGCTTCAAAAATTCCTTTTGTATTTTTATTACTTACAATCAGTTAGAACATCGAACAAAGGTATTACTGTGTTGTTCAGTCAGCACTGTTGAAATCTATAGGTAGGTACTGACAATTTCTGTTTATAAAAGTTTAGCAACTAATGCAAGCTAGTTAAAAATTAATACTTCAGCCTTAGGATACATTATTTTACTGTACAGTAGTCTACTCTGTTTGAAAATAGAGCAGCTGTTGGTAAATGAGAAAATTACAATGATTATTACTGAGGAATATACAACAGGTAATGCTTCTGTGTGCTGAGTGGTTCCCCTATAGAAGAAAACCATCAAAAACATCATTTCATCATGTTGTAAAATGGTTTTCCGAAAAAGGAAGTTTTTATTATTATTATTATTATTATTATTATTTAATTTATCAATCTTGTTTCATGGATCCCTGCTGAGGAAACACCTCTGGGATGTGAAACATGTCATGGTTAATATACATACATACAATATGAGTCATAATTATAGTGAAAACAATTATATGTTACAAAGAAAAATAAAGAGAATAAAATAAACATAAATTTTTACTACTGAGTTTTGCAAAAGTCATATTGAATACAATTAATTATTTTGTTCAAATTCTTGAATGGAGTAGAAGGAGTTGCCAATAGGATAATCTCTCAGTTTTTCTTTAAATATATCTTTATTTTCTGCAAACTGTTTTATACCCTTGGGAAGTTTATTAAACAGATGTATACCAGAATAATTAACTCCTCTTTGTACTAATGACAGAGATGTTTGTGATTTGTGCCAGTTATTTCTGCTTTTTGTATTGAAATTGTGTACCTGTGAATTAGAAATAAACAGGTTAAAATGATTTATGACAAAGCACATGAGAGAATATATATACTGAGAAGTCATTGTAAGAACATTTAGTTTTTTAAAAAGTTGTCTGCAAGAAGTTCTTGGTTTTACCCTACACAACATCCTAATAGCTCTTTTCTGTGCTATGAAAACTTTTTTTACTCTGTGAAGAGTTTCCCCAAAATATTATGCCATATGACATTACTGAATGAAAATATGAGGAGTAAACCTGTTTCGTTAATTCTAGATCTGCTGTTACAGAAAGTGTTCGTATTGCAAAGGTGGCACTACTTAACTTCTTCAGTAGTGAAGTGATATGTTCATGCCAACAGAGTTTCTCATCTATTTTAATACCAAGGAATTTTATACTCTTTGTTTCTAATATTGTGTTATTTTTATAGCTTACTTGTAAATCTGGCTGTGCATAATTTTTTGTTTTAAACCGAATGTAATGTGTTTTTTCAAAATTTAATTAATGAATTTGCCTCAAACCAATTTGCTACTTCACTAAGTACTTCATTTACATTAAATTCTAGATTGCTGTTTGGTGTTTTTCTCACAGTCAGGTTAGTGTCATCTGCAAATAAAACACTCTTAACTTTGTCAGATAAGTTTCGAGGAAGGTCATTGATGTACAACAAAAAGAGGAGGGGTCCTAGGACAGAACCTTGTGGAATTCCATGTTTTATTTTCTCCCAGTCTGATGAAGCATCTTTACTTATTTTAGAATAAAAAATGGAAACTTTTTGCATTCGACTTTCCATGTATGATTTAAACCATTTACCTGCAATTCCATAAATACCATAGTATTCCATTTTCTTCAAAAGTAATTCATGATTAATTTAATTTAATTTAATTGCAATGGAGCACAGGCTCCGGTGGCAATTTCCCTACACAGCTATCTTCCCCCTATCCTGCACCCACCTACATTTGCCCTCTACAAATTTTTTCTTTAAATTCCTTCAAAGTTTTCGGTAAATTATTCATCGTTTCTCTTGGTAACTCATTCCAATCCCTGACACCCTTACCTAAAAAAGAGAATCTTCCTACACCCTTGTGCCTGAAATCGAGTGCCAGCTTGTGGTCATGGTCATCTTTTCCCTTCCATGCACTACTTTTCATACCTACTGCAATATCTTTCCATGCCTCATCACCAGTATATGCCCTGTACACTCCCATGACCCTCCTCATCCTCCTCCTGTCTTGCAATGAATCCCATTCCAGCTCCTTTATCATATCCGTCACTGATTGCATTCTGCGATAATTTCCAGAAACAAATCTAGCAGCCCTTCTTTGCACCCTCTCCAACTCCTGTATTTGATACGTAAAATGAGGGTCCCATACTACACTACCATATTCGAGCAATGGTCTGACCAAAGTTTTGTAACCCAATTCCTTGACTTCTCTCGTACATCCCCTCATAACTCTCTCCAACAAGTGCAGAACTCTGAAACCTTTTCCTACCACCTGTCCTATGTGTCCTGCCCAGTTAAGTTTGTTATCAAAAGTAATTCCAAGATATTTGCATTTCAAGTCTTCAGCAAGCAATTCTTTCCCCACCTTATATTCATAATTAACCTTTTGTTTTTTATTTGTGTATCTAATAAGCTGACTCTTCTTTGCATTTATCTTCATTCCATGTTTACTAACCCAATTAGATATCCTGTCCAGATCACCCTGCAACTGTTTACAATCCTCTATCGTTTTGATTCTTTTATACAGCATTATGTCATCTGCAAACAATCTAATTTCAGATAGTAAACAGGCAACACAATTATTCATTAGAATAATGAATAGCAATGGTCCCAATACGCTACCCTGTGGCACACCCATTTTTACTTCCACTTCTTTTGATACTACATTTCCTACCCTAACTTTCTGTTTTCTACCTTTTAAAAATTCTTCTACCCAGCAAATCACTTTCTTATCCACTCCAATGGTTTTTACCTTATTTACTACCATTTTATGGCTTACTCTGTCAAACGCCTTAGACAGATCTAGTGCTACACTATCAATTTGGCCTCCCTTGTCCATTTCATCTGAAATATCTTGCATATATCCCACCAACTGAGATTCGCATGAATATCCTTGCCTGAAACCATGTTGCCTGCTTGAAAACCAATTACGTTCCTCACATATATTTCTGATGTGGTTGCATATCAATCTTTCCATTAATTTACCTACCACTGATGTCAAACTGATTGGCCTGTAATTCTCAACTCTATTTCTCACCCCTCCCTTATGTACCGGTACTACTATTGCACTTTTCCAGTCCTGTGGTAAGCAGCAAGTGTCTAGACTCAATTTAAATAATATTTCAAGATAAGGTACAATGTCACATCCGGCTATCTTTAAGATATCTGTAGTAATATTATCTTCACCAGCCCCTTTATGTTTTTTCAGCTTTCTTATTTCCTTCATGATTTCCTCAGGATGGATATCAAATTTTTTACTATCGTCATTTCTAATTGTGTTGTTAAGCTCGTTCTCCGAATTAGACCCTCCTGTTTCTGATTCATTTTCCCTAATGCTTTCTCTGAACCAGTTACTTAAAATCTCTGCCTTTTTCAAATCGTCAGTAACTTCTTCTCCATCCTTATCTATAAGTGTCTCTACATCCTCCCTTCCCCTCAGTTTCCTGATATAGCCATAGAAATTTCTAGATGCATCAGTCAATGGTCCCCCTGCACTGACAATACTCTTCATAAACCCATCTTTGGCCATTTTCTTTGCTGTTATTAAGTCCTTGTTTAGTTGTTTTAAATATTCCCTACTACCCTGCTGTCTCTTAACTCTGTTATGTTCTTTTCTTACCAACCTCTTTAACCTCCTCACTTCCCTATTATAGTACATAGGATCTCTACTTCTCTTTATTTTTTGCTTTGGAATAAATTTTTCTTCCCCCTTTCTTATTATCTCCTTGAACTCTTTCCACCTTGACTCTACTGTACCTGAGCCTTCCTTCCATTTGCTGAATTGTTCTCTGAAATATCTCCTCAAATTTGAAACCTGTGCCTTTTTATAATTGTACCTATTTCCCCCTTCAATTTTGGCTGCTGGTTTACTGAATCCTCTAATATCCATCAGAACTGCTTCATGATCACTTATTCCTTCAGTTACTTGATACCTCAAAAGGTTTTCATCGGGCTTAATTAGAAATATATCCAAAATATTTTGTCCCCTAGTGTTTTGCTCAACCACTTGTGTAAATCCTCCTTCCCTTATTAAGATATTTGCAAATCTTTGTTCCCTTGTGTTATTTATCTTATTCCCTTCCCAGTTTACACCTGGTAAATTTAAATCTCCGCCGATGATGATCATTCTATTCTCACCTCTGAAATCTGAGTATGAATTTAATTTCTCCCCAAGAGCCTCATCCTCTTCTGTCATTCTTCCACTGCGGTAAACAGCCAACACTCTGATTTTTTCTTTTTTACTACCCCAGAAATCTACCCCAAGTAACTCATGGTCTTGATCTATGAATGCCAGTGAACTATGGTAGTTTTTGCTAACTAGTATGAAGACTCCTCCACCAATTGCTCCTCGATCTCTGCGGTACACTCTGTAACCATCAGGAAAAACCTCACTGTCTAGTACTTCTTCTTTTAACCAACTCTCTACCCCAATTATTATTTGTGGTTCATGCATCTCTATTAAGTTTGCAAATTCGATTACTTTGTTCATTATACTTCTACAGTTTACCATTAACACCCTTACTATTGGCTTTACATTTTCAGAATTTATCTCCTCTTTCCCACTTTTAACGCAGTCAGTTATTGTTTCAGCCATTTCATCTATTTCTTTAATATCTGTGACTTTCCCCATCGCGAATCTGCAATCAGTATCACTTTGATAATCTATTTCTGTCCCTTCACCAGCAGCCCCTAACCTAAAAAAGGCACAGTCCTGACCCCATCATCACTGGAAACGGGCTCCCTCACTGCTTTAGCTAACAACTCAGAAAGTACTCCCTTCCCCCTTCTATTTAGGTGTAGGCCGTGCCTAGTGAAACCCCACCTACCAATGGTGTTCACAGGCACAACCCCCAACACAGAACTAATGCCTTTCCCAAGTAGCACTTCCGTTTCCACATTAACCCGCCTCACAGCATAGTTCAATTGTGGACGGTCATGGCGACTCAGGACCTGCATGAGCTCCACCCTGGTATGCTGTGCCTCCTTCACCACCTTCCTCAGGTCACTCTCTATACTATAACTCGCGTTTCTATCAATACTATTTCCCGCACCTCCCACTATCACTACTCTATCATCCTTGGTGAAACTCCTACAAAGGGAACCTATATCCTCTATTACCTGGCCTAATGTTGCACTAGGTTTGAAAAAGCTTGTGACCTGATATCCTGTACCTAACTGATCCTGCAGAAGAGGGCCTACACCTCTCCCATGGCTACTACCTAGCAGCAGAACCCTTTTTTTCCTATTCTTGCCCTGCACGCCCTTATTCCTAAAGGTCTGCTGCATCTTACCTACTCCTACTCCTACATCTACATGAGGCTCTTCTCCTCCTGACTCTGGCAACAGGTCAAACCTATTTTTTCCCACAATTACTGAAGTGTCTGGCTTGTTCATCCTGTTAACTATGATTCTCCTACGACCTGTTACCAGCTCCCACCCATCCTTATCAACTTCCTCCAACCCACTATCTCCACTTTCTGCCTCTACAGCTTGAGCCTCGACAAGCTCAGCCCCCACAGGCTGTGCCTGTGCAGTCTGAGCCTCCACAGGCTGAACCTCCACAGGCGAGGCCACCACAGACCACGTCTGCAGAGGCTGAGCCTCCACAGGACGAGCCTCAAGAACCCTGATCCTTTCACGCAACTCCCTAATCGTTTCACCCATCTCCCACATCCTATCATCCCTAACACACAGTGAACAAAACCATGGGAGAGCCTCATTTATTTCCCCCGTTTCCTCTTCCCCACATGCCCAGTGAAACCACTTCTTACACCAACTACAACCCATCCCCTTCGCAACGTACCTACGACAGGCGCCACAGTTTCCAGTCATGATTTTCCCAAATTCTTCAACCTTCTTCTAAACAAACCTTAAATTTATTTGATAAAGTAGTCTTATAAAGTTTATACTATATTTTTTAACGTTTTTTACTAAATATGATAGGCGCTATACTCGACTAACTGTTGAATTGTTATATATACTTAATTTGATTGAAGTTTTATGAAAAACGACTAGGTAATTAAACTACTTAAGAACCAATGAATAAAACTTAAGCTAATGGTTTCGAAACAAACTTAAGATGGTAGGTCAATAGGCTACTATTTAGTGCTAATGTGGATAACAACTATTTTGTTACTTATGAAAGTTAAAAAGAAAGGTGGAATTTTTTTAATAAATATATATATATATATATATATATATATTAGATGGCAATTAAACTCTATTAAATTTCAGACAGAACACGTTAATTATTAGAACGTACGTTTTTGTTATCGTAAACTTGATTTCGATATCGATAGTCGCTCTTAACGATGATGTAATCTATGGTAACCTATGTGAGTAACTAAATGATATATTTACACAGTCAAATGCTATTCCAAGGTCACAAAATATTCCTACAGGGCTCATTTTATTATTCAGTTCTTCAAATTTATTGGATAAAGGAAACAAAGAAACTGCCACGAGGCACTGAAAATAAGATAGGATAGGGAAAATAAACAGTTACCCGTCACTTACCACAGATGAAAGCAGGAGGGCGAGACACGGCAAAACACAAAAACAAACGAATTGCACAATATTTCGACTTTAGTCTTAGTCATGTGGGAGGCGAGACATATGGCAGGGGGAAAGATGTGGTCACATCCCAACCCGCCACATGATTCATGGTCGGACTCTATTGATTAAAGGCACATGGGTATAGGAAGTTTCTCTTTCTTGCTAAGGAGGTCAGGGATTGGAATAAGTTACCGAAAGAAATGATGAATGATTTACCAAAAACATTGAAAGAATTTAAAGTTGAAATTTGTAAAGGGCAAATGTAGGTGGGTGCAGGAAAGGGGGAAAATGTGTGGTAGAAAAATTGCTACCAGAGTGTGTGCTCCATTGCAGTTAATTAAAATTAATTAATTACATGTCGTGTGATGAGTCTCAATGTGTATACCTCTAATTCCCATGTCTTACATCAAGTTAATGTGTTTGTCATGCCCCCCCTTTTTTCATTGTTTTACTTTGTCATGTTATTACGTTCTTCGGTGGTTTAATTACTATATTGATTAATTAAAAAGTCCACCAAAAAGGTTATGTTGAAGAGTTGTTTATTGTTTTCAAAACAAAGTCAGCGATATTCACATGCATAGATACAATACAGAGATGCACTTCTGAACAGTCGCAAAGATAATCTCTGTGAACTAACTGGATGAATGAATGAAACTCTCTGTAACACTGAATACTGAATGATGTCAACTAACTAACTAACTGCTCTGTCCAGCCGATCTGTTTATATAATCTCTATTGAAATTACGAGAATTCTTCAAAGGCATCCGCCCGATATTTCTCGATCATTAACAATCACTCAAACAATCAAACATATTAAAAACAATCGGAATTAATACAAAATTACTTAACAACATTACAAAATGATCAGAAATGGTATTTAGAGATACTTAAATACAAAATTATTTACAGAAATCCTTTCAAAGTGTAGAAAATTGTACTGTAGACATCATAACTTGCATTAATACATGGAATTACAAACATTTAAGAAATTCTCTTGCACTACTCGGTTCTTAAACATATTAAATGGACTTTAAATAATTTTCTTTCATAAAACAAAGTCTATATACACTGATTTACAAGAAATTACAAAACAAACATACCAGATCATATTCAAGCAAACTTTAGCTCACTACAAATACTTCATACGGTACAATACTATTCAAAATTCAGGTATGAGGTCTGTTACAATGTGCTTCACATGACTAAAGGTCACCCAAAATGTTTTATATTTTTCTTTGCGTATGTTCTTTTTTGTCTAAACATAACTCCTGCATCCAACTTTGGTAAGAGATGTGTTAACTATCACTATTCTTGCTCATATTTTGATTTCTATTTGGTAGTAGAATTACCCTGATTTTATTTATTTTGCTTAATTCTAGTATCTGCTGCAGCATTTAAGCAAAAGCAAGTTGAAATTAAGTAATGTGTCTCTCTGTTTCAGGTGATCAAGTAATGGCAGTTAATGGCCACAGTTTGTTTGGACTGAAATATGAGGAAGCTTTGCAAATCTTCCAGACAGCAAACAGTGAAGTAGAATTATTGTTGTCACAGTCATGTCATAAAAAAACTAGCCAAAGACTTGCTGATGTTCCTAAAACTAGTGCTTCCTCTCTCACAGATGATTTTAGTGATATATTACCTGAGAGCTTAATTGAGGACTTAAGAGCAAGGCTAGCTGCTCTGGATGAAGTGAATTCCCAAAATGAGAATTCCATAACGGCCTCCAGACATTTAACTCATTCTGAAGTTGGGACAAATTCTACCACTCAATCATCAGTTAAGCTCAGTGATGTTCATTATGAAGTTTTAATGGAACCTAAACTCACATCAGATGCTTTGCAGTTTATTGGATTGAAAGACAGTACTGTTCAAAGCAACTGTGATAAAGTACATTCAATCTGCTGTGTTGCACCTGCTGAAGATGATTTTTGTGACTTTGATACCAGGCATGAGAGTTTCGTTTAACATGAATGGTAAATTGTAATTTTAATATTTGTGATTGGTGTAGTATACATGAAAGCAATGTTACAATTTTTTTTGTGCCCCCCACCCCCCTTTGTGTTAGTATTCATGTAAATTTTCTATTTGATAAAATTAAATCCTTGCAGTTGTTTGTAGAAGTACGTAGCGGAATGGAAGACTACTTGATAACAATATAGTTTAAAGTTCATCAACTGAGTAGAGAGAGAGAGAGAGAGAGAGAGAGAGAGAGAGAGAGAGAGAGAAAGAAAAGGATTTTTTATTTGCCTAAATTGAAGGAAGTATGATGGCAAATGTTGAAATGTGGTATTTTATTCAAACCAAGTTTCTAGTTAAAGCTGATACTTAAGTAAGGTAACACATTATAGTTATGATTACTTCAAGTGAAATAATTTTAAGTACACAGAAAAAGGGGGGGAGGGAGCAGTTAGAATGGCAGAAATTGTGATGGTATAGAAACACACACAATTGTTTGGGTGATTCCTATGATCTATAAAGGAGCAGGACCACTTTTAGGATCTATACCTGTGGTGCGGGCCCTTCAATATCGATTATTAGCGATTACTTATTATTAAATTAATAAACCTTTTAGTACAAAATATTGGATAAAGTAATGGTAGTAAAAATATATGAGGATAACTTACTGAAGAATCGAAAGCTGCAATGTTCTTTCTGCATTGTTTCCGAGACTGAAGTGAACAGGGTTAGCAAGTGATGTTCCCACCTTCAATTTTTCGACTGATGATCAATAGGTAAGGGACTGTCTATTGTAGTTGTGTTGTTGCAACAAACTCATCTAAAGCCAGCACAATTACAAAAATAAAAGTTTTAATAACAATAAGAATCAGTAGGCCTACATATTAAGATAAAACAAATGATAAAAGATGATTAAGATCACCAAAGCATGTAACAGAGAAAAATTAAAAACACAATATTGATTATTCACACACACATGTCAACAGAAAGTCAGCGACTAAACTGTTACATGAAACTCCACTAATCAGAGCCTTCCCATGTCACAATAAGCGATTGACATTCCTGAATGCTGAAATAAAAGTTATAAAAAAATCAAAAGTTACTTAAAACTACAATTTAAACAAAAATAAATTAAAAAATAGAATTGATATTGAATTCTAAATACAACTGTTTTATTGTGGGAATTAAGTTTTTCCCAGTGTATTATCATCATCATCGTCAACAGTTTCCGGCCTCTGGCCGGGTCTGCATTATGCACAAGCCTCTCCATTTCCTTCTTTCCTCCCACCACCCATCTGTCACCACTTTGTTCCAGTCCTCTCCTCTCTTCCGTACACGCTCCTTCACTCCTTTCAGCCATCCATCTCTTGGTCTTCCTCTGGGTCGTTTACCTTGCATCTTAATTTCATGGATCTTTCTCGGGATTCTCTGAGCCCCCATTCTCTTGACATGTCCATACCATCTCAGTCTGGTCCTCTCTATCCTTTCCTGTAGGGGTTCCTCTTTCATGGTGCGTCTAATCACTTCATTCTTTATTCTGTCCATTTTAGTGACTCCCATTCTACCTCTTAAAAACTTCATTTCACTTGCTTGTACTCTGCTGATGTCCCGCTTTTTCATTGTCCACGTTTCAGCAGCATAAGTTAAGATAGGCACATATTACGTATGCTTCTCTGTGGCACCTCTTTATTCCATATCTGGCTTCTAATGCTCCTTAAGAACGCCTCTGCTTGTCTTCCTCTTTCACTTATCTCGCCATCATTTCCTCCACATTCCTCTAATACACTCCCCAAGTATTTGAACCTGTTTACCTTCTTTAGTTGTTCCCCTACCATCACAATTCCTTGGGCTACTCTATTCTTTTTCCTTGTTGTTACCATGTACTCACATTTCTTTACATTAAATTTCAGGCCATATTCCTCCACACTGTCTGTCCATACATCCAACTGCCACTGCACTTCCTCTTCTTCACCTCCCCATATCATCAGATCATCCGCAAAAGCCATCACCTTCATGTTTTCCTCTCCCATCCTCGCTGCCACCTTCTGCATTATTTCATCCATGATTACAATGAAGAGTAGTGGTGATAGGGCACTTCCTTGTTTTAGTCCATTCCTTTGTTCCAGCCAATCTGATCTTCCTTCCCCTATTTTCACATAGCTCACACTTCCTTGGTACAGTTCCGTCACTCTCTTGATGGTTTCTTTGGGAACTCCTCTCTTCTCCAAGGCCTTCCATACCTTACTCCTGTGTACACAATCATATGCTTTCTCGATATCGAGGAATACCAACAGTAGATCCTTTCCATACTCATAATGTTTTTCCTGCAGCTGTCTCATGGCAAATATCAAATCTACCGTCGATCTCCCTGATCTGAAGCCATACTGCTCTTCCCTTAGCCCTTTTTCCACCCTGTCACGTATTCTTTTTTCAATTATCTTCTCATACACTTTGTCACAGTGGCACATCAGTGTAATACCTCTATAGTTTTTAAACTCCTTCCTGCTCCCTTTTTTGAATATAGGTACAATTATTCCTTTTTTCCAGTCTTCAGGAGTTGTGCCCTAATTCCATACCTTTCTCATCACATGGTATAGCAACTGCTTTCCTACTACTCCCGCTGCCCTTATCATTTCCACGCTCACTTTATCGATGCCTGGTGCCTTTCCACCCTTCATCTTACCCAGAGCTGTTTCCACTTCTTCCCAAGCTAGATCCTTCTCTTTCTCTCCTACACAGTTGCTATTTTCCTTCTTCTCCTGAACAACTGTATCATCCTGTGACCAATTTGGGTTCAGTAAGGCTTCAAAATACTCCTTCCACATCCTTTTTAGTTTTTCTGAGTTGTTTATTTCGTTTCCATCTTCGCCCAGCATGTTGACATTTTCTATCCTCTCCTTCCTCTTCCTTTTTACCATTCCATATAATACTTTCTTATTTCCTTTGCTATCTTCTTCCATCATGTTGGTTCACTTCTCCAGCCACTTCCTCCTTTCCTCGGTTACTATTTTTTTGGCCTCCTTCTTTTTCTTCACTTGTCTCCTGTGTCCTCTGCTTGAACCATTCCCTAAAGGCCCTGTTCTTGAGTTCCACTGCTTGTTTAACTCTATCATTCCACCATGCTGTTTCTTTCCACCTTTTTGTGTTACCAGTCCTTCCATACACTGTTTCTGCTGCTTGGACTAACGTTGTTTTAAAATATTCCCACTCCTCTTCCACTGTCCCCATTTCCGCTATTGGTATCTTACTTCTTATTATTCTCTGGTATTCTTCTTCATTGCTCTTCTCTTTCAACTTCCATATTCTTAATCTCCTATCCTATCTTTCTGATTTTCTCCTCTCTGTCGCAATCCTCAGCTCCATTACTAATAGCCGGTGATCACTATCCAGTGCCTCTGATGGTATTACCTTCACATCTGACACACTCTGCTTTAATTAACCATTAAATATAAAGTAGTCCACAACTGATTTCCTCTGCCAATCGCTACTGTACCATGTTACCTTGTGGCTCTCTTGTTTTTTGTACCAAGAATTTCCTATTTTCAATCCATTTCTTTTGCAGAGATCCAACAGCCTTTCCCCTTCTTCATTTCTGCCACCCCATCCTTCTGTTCCTATTACTTCTTCATACCCCTGCCTTTCTGTGCCTACATGGGCATTTAAGTCTCCCATGATTATAATATTTTGCCCATTTAACTGTCTTTGCAACTCCTGCTCAAATTCCTCCTTCTCTTGAATTTGACAGCCTACTTGTGGAGCGTATACTTGAAGTACGTCTAGTTTTCTCCCTTTGACTGCTATCCTAACCTTCATCATTCTGTCACTAATCTCTTCCACTTCCTCTTTCAACCCCTCTCTTACAACTATCCCTGCTCCATTTTTTCTCCCTTCCTCATTTCCATTCCAATACAGTTGGAAACCATTTCTCAGTTCTTTTCTACCCTTTCCTTTCCACTTTGTCTCACTCAACCCCAAAATATCCAACTTCCTTCTCTCCATCATGTCTACAATTTCCTCCACTTTCCCGGTTAATGTCCGTATATTCAAGGATCCAAATCTTAAACCGTTTCCATTGCCATGTCGTTTGTCCATTGTCGCGTCCTTTCCGAGGCTTGTTTTTGTTTTGAAAGCAGAATCTATCCACTACCGGCTTAATAGGCCTGTCGTAGCTTCACCAGAGCCCCGTTGGCCGCCATTTTTCAGGGTTCATGTAGGGCCTTCACAGCTACCGTATCGGTCACGGGGCACAGTAGGTCCCCACTGTACCTCACCCCCACAGGCAATCCCCTACTTTATGCCGTTGCCCATCTCCCACCACGTGGAGGAGGGGTTGGACTTTGGGAGCGTATTAATGAAATAAATTTTTCTCGGGTGTTCTGCCGGATAATATTTTTATTTAATTCATCGTACAATGTTTCGGCAGCAACCTCTGCTGCCTTCATCAGGTACTGCGTCATATTGAAGCTCAGACCAATGGTGGAGCAGCGGAAAATTTCTCTCCGGCAGCAGGCTACTTATGGAAGTTCCGGGTCGTCCGTGAAGCAGTTACTGTCTGAGCTTCGATATGACGCAGTACCTGATGAAGGCAGCGGAGGTTGCTGCTGAAACGTTGTACGATGAATTAAATAAAAATACTATCCAGCAGAAAACCCGAGAAAAATTTACAACTGTGTTTGTTATAAATGAATGTAATTTTTTTTATAAATACTTACTTTCAAACAAAACATTAAAATTTGGACCTCCAACTGCTACTTACTATTTACGTCATGTACTAAATGAATTTACCTTACCTAACCTTCCAGAAATGAAGGATTGGGAATTTTAGTTTGTATTGCAGGTGTATGGCAGTGACTTCAACCTACATTCATACGGCCCGAGCCCAGTATATTGCAACCTTACGTTACAAGAGTTTTAAGTACGCATCATTGAGCCACAAAATTGTTAATTTTTAGTATAGGTGTACTGAAATTTTATTTTACAATACATCCATTCTTCAAAGGATTGAACTGCACATACACGAACTTTGTTTTTGGTTTTCATGAACATTTTAGGACTTTTGGTGCTAAAACCATTTTTGAAATAGTTTACATTCTTAGCACATGCTTGATTTTTTGTTTGTTTGCTTAAATGTGGCCCTGTAAAGGAGTATGTTTCCATCGGTGTAAAAGTGTGTTCATCAATTTTTTTTTATTGTTTTGTGTGTTATTTGATTTGCCAACAATCAGTCAGAATAAACAATATCATTTTTCTGTTGATAAAAATCCATGCAAAGACAGTCCTAATATAAAGGAACAGGCCTAACTATAAAAAATATCACTTGTAAAACGAGGAAAATGTTGCTGAAAACATTTGTTTAGAGTGTTGTCCAGTATGTATGTGAATTATACAGGCCGAAGAGAAAAGAAGAAGGCTAAGTTTATTTGTACAGTAGTGTTATAGGAGGTCGATAATAGGGAAAATAATAAATGAAGAAATCTATCAAATATCAGAGGAAAATAATGCCCTTTCTTTGCAATACAGATAAATCATCCCTATTCTTCACCATGGAAGCTTGGTGAAGATGATGGTGGATAAGCACTATTGTATAGCCCTGGCATTCTTTGGAATGTGTGTTTGATTCTCAATGCAGCGATCCAGATTTTGGTTTTCTAAAATCACTCAAGACAGATTCTGGGATGGCCATAACCGATATTTCCTTTCCATTCCTTGTCAGTAATCCTCTCCTGATTAAAATGACCACATTGTAAAGAAAGAATTGGGAATAATAAAAAAAAGTGTGGTGAAAACTTTACTGTAAGTGAAGCATATCTAGGAAGGCATTGCTTCAAGTACACACTTTGACAATAAATTTGGCCACCGCTGAAAAATTCTATCACTCTTATTTTGCACAATCTGACGTCAATGTCATCCTAAGAAACAGTAACGTAATACTGGCTTGCCAGTATTACGTTACTGTGTCCTGGGATGACATTGATGTCAGATTGTGCAAAATAAGAGTGATAGAATTTTTCAGTGGCAACCAAATTTATTGTCAAAGTGTGTACATGCAGCAAAAAATGGAAGATGCCAGTTGTAATATTTATGAGGAAAGAAAAAAAAAGAGGAAACCAGAACACAGAAATGCCTGTTGCACTACCATGATCCAGTCTATGAATTGTTGAACAATGAAGAACTCTGTCAGTTTTACAGTGTTAATGCAGAGTACAAATGATAGCAACTGTTAGATGGGTTTGTAAAAGGAGAACTGAGATGATGCATAACACATACATGAAAATCAACATTTATGTAGCTGGCCAGCAATTCTTTATTTGCCATGTACAGATAGCTACAAATTGAGATAGACGTATATTACTAAAGCAATCAAAATCTGTAACATCTGTTTTGCCATTTTCTACCACTTGATCAACTCCCTATTAGATACATTTATCAGTCTATCTACACTACACTGACCTGACACTTCATAAGAATTAATGAATGATAGCAGGCTGAAAGATTCAAAACAAAACCCGGAATGGGTTGCTGTTAATGTTGATTCTCATGACACTAATTTAAGTACTTTCTTTATTGCATTTGATTGTGTCATAATTACCGGTCCTTTGAATTCTGCATGTGGCAATTAGCCTAACCAAATGTCATGAATATTATGAAACATGACCTTTTTTTTGTTATGAATTGTCAACAATTTATTTTTAAGTGAAATTCTATTCATTGTAGCCATAATATATCTGAAATTATTTTTGAATAATTGATATTGGTTTGGCAGTCTGTTCAGAAATTATTTAAATGTCTTGAATAAATGAATTTTGTAAACTGCCAGATCCAAAATATGTCTGGTTCAAAAAAGCAATGCCATGAGTTTCAAGGTTTATGGTGGCTTTGGCCAGAGAACTTGTTTGTTGTAGTTCAACAGATTGTTGCTTGTTCTCATTGTGTTCCATCTGTCATTTTGCTATTCAGATAAATAATATTTTAAAGAATGACAGGGTTTAAAAAACACCTGGGAAACTCTTTTTTTTTTGTGTCCCAAAGTCATCATTTTTAAACTCACCCTATCAAAAATCTCATGATGAAGATATTTCTGCCATTTCCTAAACAACAGGATGGGAAGTATTAGGGGAACCACAAGAATTTTTGATCTCTTGCTATCATGTAAATATTCTCTGATCACAATCTTTTTTGTTGATGAGGATGCAGGACAGACCTTGATTGAGCAAGCAGACTTCTTTTTCTTGATACTCTGTTCACAATGATTCTATTTATTTTACCTACTCCATCCTCTTGAATGGGCTGTTGGATTTCATTTGTTCCAGTGGATTTACAGTACGGGAAAATAGTAATCAGGGATTGTATTACAGTCAGTAGGACTGGCGTATTGTAGTTAGTAAATTGTGTGAGAGAAATTAGCTTAGTTGAAGTGGGAAACCTGGAAGTGAATAGGTCACTGGCAAATTAAGACACATTGCCAGACTGATACATTCTTAGTATGTGTGTTAGAAATGATTCTAGTTTTGTGTGGGTCAAAAAATATTTACTTATGGTCTATACTAGAAACTGAAGTTATAATTCATTCTTTATAGGTCACAGTGCAGAAATTGTTTTTTAATTTTTTTGCAAATTATTGCTTCTTTTTCACAAACTTTTAATTAAAAGTATTATGATTTACATTTTGGTAACAAAGGGGTCATTTACATTTTGTTGTATTAAAGATACGCGTGTACAAAAATGGGCACTATACTCTCTTGTACATAATTCCCTATTTCTCTCGAGAGTAAGAGTGGCTATGAGTCACCAAGTGATTGGATTATCAGATAAAGAGGAGTGGCAGTGTGGAGGGATATTGCAGAAGAGAGATGAGTGTTGTAAGACTTCCCCCCACTACTATCTCCAGCACCAAGCGGAGAGAAGCCCAACAACTACACTTTTGTGTTCAGTCAGTTATTGCCTCTTGGCTGTGTGATGTTCTCCAAGTTCTGGTTTCCTTTTTAGCAGTTTTAGCTTTCATGTGCTAAATGAAATTGTTTTCTCATCTGTTGGGTGATAAGGTCATTAATGGATTTTGGAACTGGTGAGTCGTCATTATTAAAATATTTCTCCTTTTATATATATTAAAAAAGTATTAAAATGAGTGGAGACGTATCAAATAAACTAAAAATAATTATTTTTAAGATACACCTATGAAGTTATGCCTATTTTCATTTTTTCCCTTCAACATTTTAACTTATACTCATAACAAGGGAAGTACAAAGGGAATACCTTTTACTCAAGAAAATACAGGTACCTTTCAAAATATTTTGTCTTATATCATTAAATACCTGATTTGGCTTAAATTCACTCAAATAGTTTCTTTTCAGAGTTGAAAAGAATAATACTACAGCTTCTTACAATAATTGAAGTATTCCCCCAGTTTTGTTTCGAGATGGTGAAATAAATTACCTAGATACTATTTTTTTTAAACAACACATTTATTTGGAATTCTATAACACATTAAATGTATATTTTATGTCAGAATAATCATCATTATTAATGACCATCAATAGCCGATATTCATGCTGTGCTGTATCATCTGATATTTTAGAAGAAAAGTAACATATTCTACGTCTAGTACCCCACAGTTAGTTTTTTCGTCTTAGATACCACTTTCTTCATATCTTCATGACAAAGCAAATAATACTTTTTATCTTATATATTATTCATCATCAACCACTCATTATGTGCCCTAGGTTTCCTCTATACCAAATGCTCTAGGGTCTTATATCACAAATCATTTCCACCTTTTCTGTTATTTTTGTTTCTGAACCTTTACAGTAATAGTAAACTCAGTTTAAAGACGTCAAGGTTAATCCTCACCTCATCCAGCACCAAAGTTTATATGTCTTATCTGTATGTGGAATATGCTATTCACGAGAAATTTTTTTGCTTTCAGAAAATGATTATTGCATTCTGTTCCTGTGTATATTCTGATATCATGTAATTTTAATCTACTGTTTTGTCTCATAATTACATAATCATATATTGAATTTACTGAAGAGTTGACTGAATGTATGTGTATTTATGAATATTTTTATTCTTGTAAAAATGGTGTCACTATTGCACAAGCACCTATCTATTCTCATTACAATCCTTTCCTCTAATGGTACTATTTTTATTTCTTTTACTTAAATGTGCATTGAAATATCTTAGTAAAAATATGCCTTTCCTATTGCTGATTTTTTCCACACTATCAGGTGTAGAAGAGAACATAACAATCACATTGTAGTAGTCAAAATATCATATTAATTTTCTATAGGGAGTTATGTGAAATCTTAGAATCATAACAGAGGAGTCTTGTAGAGTAGATAACACAACAGTCGATGGATTTATGAAACGACGGTAGTCAATGAATTAAGAGATGAGACAGCGATGAAAGTAACGGATTGTGATTTAGAAGTTCAAGATATGGTTACAAACTGAATTTAGAGTAAATATGATGAGTTTTAAGGTAGTTTTTCATTAAAGAAAAAAATGACAAATTGCTAATACAACTGGTAATCAAAAGAAAATTACATCAGATTAAGGACATTTAATATCACAGTACATAAGATTGTAGTTTCTCTCAGCATTGAAAATTAATATAGTCTTCTCGGGTGGCTAGCCGAGTGAGTCATCTTCTGGTGAAGATGGCAACAGAGGTTCCGATCGCTAAAATATCATGTGAAAGCACCCTGCTCACTTGGCTAGTCATCCAAGAATACTATATTAAAGATGACAGTAGTTTGAGATTGTTGGTTTGAATGGAGTATTTTAAAAGTAATTTTATAGCGAAAGTTGTTAATGCATCGGGGTGAAGGTGACCCTCCAGAAAGTGTAAGACTTTTAACAAAATAAAGGCTAGAAAAGGTAAAACTGTAATAGGCAATACTTTTGGGAGGCACCCTACTTTTATGAAATCATGTTTTTTAAAGTAAGTTTGATATAAATAAATTCCTCTCAGGCTTCCAGCCGCGTAAAATTGTCACACTTGTGACACATTTCGAAAGTGCCTTATCTCAGCTCTAATTTTTAACCAAATGATTAACTTTTTGTTTACACGCTGCCGTAGAAACTGGAATAAAAACAAAAGTACCTGATTAGCATGTATAAGTAAGGAAAGTGACAGACATAGGTGTTGGCTGGATGGCAAGGAAGCAAGGGAAAAAGGAAAGGGGGGGGGGGGGAGTGTTTGGAGACTGAGGAATAATTTAAAATTTTGAGGATTCATTTCATTCTTTAGCAGTATAATATGTAGTGTAAAGCGTAAGAATCAGAAAACATGATGAGTTGCTTTCTATTTTCCACCTGCACAATACACGTTCGAATGCTGATAAACAGTTAAAACCATAACATTTTATATAGTTCCATGCTTGTGTTTATTTTTTCTGCACAATCTTGCTGCAGGCTGTGGAAACTAATTCCTTATTTCTATCACTGTATGATTTAAAATAAAATTAATGTAATTCAGTTTTGTACTGAAGAAATGAGTCTGACATTAATATGTAGTTAAATGGGAAACATAAAATAAGTGAAAAGTGTATTATTGTACCAGATAGCAAATACTGACTTGACTTCCAATAATACTATTTACTCTGATAGGAAAACAGAAAACCAAAAAGCTGTATCAAGAAAAGAATTTTTCAGTCATATAAAAAATGTAAAAAAGTGGGTCAAATATATCCTTCCTTGAAAATATTAGTCGAACAATAAAAATACAAAAAAAATCAAGTCTTACTTCTAATTATCTTCCATAACAAAATCAAGCCACATATGTTTGTGTTGCCTAACAAACAGACACTGAGCCTAGCAGGTAAGTAGCAGTGTTCAGGCTTAACATTTTTGATGACCCAGTTTCGAGTCTTGATCCAGCCATCCAGATTTCATATCTCCAGTGCTTGCCAGGCATATGCAGGGATGATTCCTCAATAACAAACATTGTCCGTTTCCTTCCCATTTTTTATTACATTAATAAATTTAAGATTCAATAACACTGTTGTTCTCATATTTCAGTGTTTGATATTTAATACATTCATTGGTTACACAATAAATTCAACAACGGTCAGACTTTTCTTTCCTCACTCTTACTTCTCTCTGCCATAAAACTTCTCGTCAACCAACCAACAACCAAAGATACTTCATTTCACCAATATCCATAGTCCGATCTGCTATAACACCCTTCTCAAACTAAAGTTATTCACAGACACATTTCAAAGAAATATAAATATACATGCAAGTAGGGAAACCTCGTTACTTATAATTTTTATGTAGAATATTCTCTTTGCTCTAATGACCTGGCATCAATGAGTAAACAGAAAAGTTAAGTCACTTTCAGCTAAATGTGTTGTAGCGTGACATAAACATTTTGGTATATTAACCATTTATTGTTAAATGGCCCACATTTCCATTCCTTTTTTGTTAGTGAAATATTTGGTTTTATGGGTAGCTATATTATATTACAATCATTTACAATAGCAATTGGTATGATGACAGAAAGCAGGTACGTTAGCTGTAATACAAGCGATAAAATTTTCTGGCCACTGTCACAACAGTTTGTAAGCATAAAATATGAATATGACTGTTTCGAACCAGGATCCCCAAGATTTTCTTGTCTCACTCTCCTACTGACCAGAGAAACAATAAAGGTTTTCATCAGTGCTAGTTGGTAGAGGAGAAATACTTCCAACCGTGTACAATTAGGGTATCATCGCGGTGAAGTTACTTTGCACTCCACAGCCCCCCTGGCATGTCTAGTTTGGAACCTATTCTGTAGGGCATTTAGGTAACTAATGACTTACTAATTTTGTTCTCCATACAGCACAACACATTGAAAAATAAGTTAAATTTCCTCATATCTGTGACAAAATTTCTTACTTTCATCCAAGTCTTTCCAGCTTGCATAGCTTTATCTTCAATAGCATATCTCCATGTATACTTTTGTTCCCCTCATCTTCAGATTCCTTCTGGATTCCAATTCAGCACTGAATTTTACACTTCTCCATTTGCCGTATGTAATTTATTTTCAATCCAACAGCATCTCCTGTTTAATTTGGATTTCACTGGCTGCTGATTTGTGAGTTGCCACAGTTCTGTTTTTGATTTAATTTCAGGCTATATTTTATTGCAGTGGAGCATATGCCCCTAGAGGTAATTTCCCTACTTATCTACTTTTACATTTCAAGAATTTTCATTTGAAATTGTTTCAATGCAGTTTCCTCAACCACTAGATTTTCCTTTTATGAAAATTTTCAATTCATTCATTGTCTGAGGTTAATTTTTATCAGTAATTTCATTCTCCGACTCCCTGCCATTTTATTACTCCTGAGTTAGTTTTGTGGGTGATAGTCATCTCTATGATTCCATCTATTACTCCCAATTCTGCTACTAGTATCCAAGCTTTATCTTCAAAAATGTATCCTTCACTTACTCCTTTGTTGCCCTCATCTTCAGGTTCCAATCCAGCACTGCCTTTTACACAGTGCCATTGCCTTATGGAATTTATGTCCAATCCAATCCCATTTCCTGTGTTCAATTTAGATTTGTATTCGCTGCTGATGTGTGATTTGCTGCAATTCTTGATTTAATTTCTGCATCTATTTAATTGTTCTGGAGCACATGCCTTAGTAGTTAATTTTCATGCTTACCTACTTTTGCATTTCAAGAATTTTCATTTTTAATTGCTTCAATGCAGTTTCCTTACTTATGTTTTTCGTTTTATGAATCTTTTAAATTCTTTCAGTGTTTGAGGCGAATTTTAAATCAGTAATTCCTTTGGTAATTTATTCCATACTCAGCTCCCTGACATTTCCTCACTCCTGAAACAAATGCTTGTTTTTTTGGGTTACAGTCTTCTCTTTTCTTCCATTTATCACTCCAAATTCTGCTACTAATATCTATGTAGGCTCTGTTTGCAGTATATGACTTATATGCTGCCAGCACTCTCTTGACATGCTTCTTGTCTTCCAAAGACTCACAACCCACCTACTGATTTTTTCTAAGGCAATTTCCATAAATAAATTCCTTCATTTATACCATAGGTTCCAACATTTTCAGTCTACCGACCCCTTTTCGGAAAAAAAAAAAAAAAAAAATTACTCACCAACTCCTTTTAAGAAAAAGGAACACACTGATTCCCCTTCTTCTAATAAATAATGTAACCCATAAGAACGTATTTCTAAATTACTTTATTAAAAAATATAAATAATATCGGTGTCTGGTTCACAGTTTGATTAAAATATAATTGATTTTAGGGCTGAATATATATATATTTGATGTCCTATTTGTCATCAGCAATCTTAAATTTCCCCATTCCACTATTGAAGATCTGTTTCTTTTCTTAGCTAATAAAATGCTGTCTACACTAAATCACCTTTTGGCTACAATGATCATGGGAATGCAATTAAAAATTTCTATTATGCAACCTTTAAAGCTGGATGTAATACCGGTACTGGATTGAGGCTGGAGGGGGAGGGGCAGTGGTGGATCTTCAAAGCCCCAAATTTCCCTTGAACCAGAAATGCTCCCTATGAGCTCTTCAATGCCCACTGATGGGCGGTACTGCCCCCCATTGGGAACCACTGATTTATACTTTAATTTGAGCAGTGATTGACAAAGATTTAGAGTTGATAGTTTATGAAAATTTATAAGAAGAGTACTTTATATTTAATTTGAAGAGTCTGATGGTATTAAATAGCAAGAAAAGACTCTTTCATTAGATACTTTGTGGAGTTAGTTTAGATAATAAAATTTTAAATAAGAACTAAATTTGTTATTGTTAAGCAGAGACCTGCTTATGCATAGTATAACATTAAATAATCATATTTTCTACTTGTTTCAGGTTCTTATCCTCCAATCCCAGCCCCAAGAATTAAAAAATACAAAAGGATACAGAAGAAGCAGAATGTTGACTTAAGAGATTTCCAAAATGACACAAAAATTATACCTCCAAAGCGAAGGAAGAGATCAAATACATCATCAGAATTAGAATTCATTATTAGCAGTAGTAATGAAGAGGGAAATTCTCATTTTAAATGCAGCCAGAACGATTTGATAGATGAAGTAAACAAGCAGGAGATAGTGAATTCTGAAAGATGTAATACAATCATGAATGACATTAGTTTGTTAGATAATAGAAATTTTCAAAATATTTCAAACAGTAAGTTCTTTTGCAATCAAGTAGAATCATATAATTTAAATTCAGGGCTAGAAAGTAATTGCGTTAGGAATTATGATTCTCAAGAAGAGACAGACAGTGGTGTCTATTTATCAGATCTTATGTCACCATTGGCTCAAAGACACGAATGTAATATTCAGAGTCTAAATAAATCTGAGTTAACTGCTACAAAACATAAAAAAGATTTGAATGGTAATAATAGCAGCAGCAGTACCAGTGGAACTGATGATAAAGCTCAAAATATATTTAAAGCAATAGAAAATCCTGTGAATGTTGTTAGTCCATTAATAGAACAAAATAATCCAGAACATGAGTCAGATTTCTCAATTCAATTTCCTGGTTCAGTCAAACAAACCCCTCCCACTAGTATAAATTCAAATAGGGACAGTAACACATTACAGACACAGACTTTCCTTCATCATTTGGGAATAGAAGAGATTAAGGCTTCAGATAATGTTACAGGGAAAACTGAACATCACAGTGGAATGCAGTATCAACAGTCAGAGATAACATCCACAAATGACTATTCATTAACTAACTGTATGAATAAGATTCCATCTAATATTATTAGTTCAGACACAGAGAAACTCGGATTTAAAAGTAATAATAAATTAGAAAACAATATCCAGGAAACTGATAGCTTTGTAGAAACCCAAGGGTCTAAGGAATTGTCTCCAAATGATCCTTCAGAAATATTAGAAATGGTTGATCGATTATTGTTATTAGACATTAAATGTTATAACAAAAAGGAAAGTTGTGCAGCATTAACAACATCAATGCCGCCATATATTAAACTTGGTGAAGAAAGTATATTTGATAAAAAGAGCAAACAACAAATAGACATATCAAAAAAGTTTAGTTTATTCCTGAATGATATGTTGAATGATAGTAATGTCCCTGAAGAAACTTTATTGGCAGAAAGAGCTAATAATGAACCTTTTTCATCAGAACAGGATTTTACCAATGAATTCTGTAACATTCAAAATGGTATTGCAAGAGAAATTAAGAACCAAGGTACCAGTAATTTGTCAAGAACTGGCCAGAATTGCTTTGTAGTTGGCACTACAATGAAAGAGAATGTAATAACAAAATGTGATGAGGGTTCTATTGTCACAAACAGCAAGTTGGAAGAATTTGGAAAAAACTGCAGTTCTGCCACTTTCACAAATGAAAACTGTAGGAATATTGGCAACAATGAACCAGAGGGAAATTCTAATCTTTTTACAAACATTAATACAGAAATTGTAGATAGTGATGTAATTAGTGGTGAGGAAGATCATCAAGAAATATTTATGGTCAACAAAAGTGAAAATCAGGAGGAGACATCTTATACAAACTTTATAACAACCAACCAAGTTCAGAGCAAAATATTTTATTCTAACAAGCAAACCACTTCAGTGAATAATCGCTCAACAATGGACAGGGTCTTTGCTGAAAACAATGAGGAAATTGTAAGAACTGACATTCAAGACAGTACACAGAATGTTGAAATTGATGCTACTGATGATGTGGATAAATCTGAATGGAAATCCCCTATACCAAATAAGCAAAACACTTTAGAATTAAAAAATGCTCAATTATTAACAGTTGATACAAAATTACCAATGAAACTGGTGAACAATGCAGAAAATGATCATTACAGCAAGTTAAAATTTTTTGGAAGTGATTCAAATGACTTTAGAGAAAATAGTGAATCGCTTAATGTAGTGATGAATGCTGTACAACCTTCCACTGTTTCTTTGAATACAAGCAAATCCATGTCATTGGAAACTGAAAGTGACTTAGATGATTCAGAAAACAAAGTAACAGAGCATGACTTATGGAAATCTGATACAGAGGCCTATAAAAGTAAAGGACTTCCTTCATTTGAAAGTTTTATTGCTAAAAACACTGAAGTAGCAGAGCCTTTGGAATCTGCAGTAAATCTGGCAGAAGAAACAGACCTCTGGAAAAGTGACAATAATGGATCTACATGTTTCAGAAGTACTGGCCTTCCTTCATTTGACAGTTTTATTTCTAAGCCACTTGATACAAAATCTTTGTTGAAACCATTAATATCTGGCTCACAAAGTGATGAAGCAGATGAAGTGACATTGGTAGACAGTTTCACAACAAAGTGCAGTTCTGAAGTAGGGTCCACCCCTGTTCCAACAGGATCCAAAATTTTAGCTGATCATGAAATACTGTTTGATGCCAGTTTCTGGAGCAAGGAAAACAGCAACAGAAATGGGGAACAAGTGGACAGTGAGTATCAACGGAGGTCTGCTTATATGTGTGGTTATGCTTTTCACAGTTGCCAGTGTTTATGTGATCAATTTCTTCTTTTTTGTATATACAAATGAAGGACTGAATTATTTGTAGTTCGCTAGGCGTGATTAGTAAGAATCATTAATGGCCAGATGTAAATTACTGATTTGCTTGCACTGTGGGTTGCTTTGCTAGACAAGTACAATTGTGGAGCTTAGAAAAAGGATTATTTTAAAGTTAGTATTATTGTAATTTGTTTATAACAGTACCTTGTTGTATGCCAGCTGTTACTAGATCCAAAGCAGTATTTTTGCATTATTTTTATGTACAGAAAGTGTCTCATTAACTTTAGACTGAAAAAATAAAAATTTAAGACACCACACCATGTGCTATATTTATAGTATTTGTTATTTTAAAAACAGAAAAGTGTGCTTAGAAAATATATTCGTAATTCATGACTGTGAATGAATTTTGTAATAATAAAGATAGTTACCTGTGTAATCACAATATGTCATATTGTTGTTTACTTTGAAAATGATGTGTTTCAGAATAAACATGAAATGAAATCTGTGTGTACTCATTAAATAAGCAATTATCTGTTTATCATGAAATTGGAAGCACCACATAAAAAGTTTTATCGTATCCAACATTAATATCTATAGTCACTGGAAATGCATTTATTAAAATTTTCCCTCCAACTTTACTGATGCTTAGAAGAAATAAGATAATTAAACCCAAACTTAATGTAGTCTTGAATAACCACTCACAAATATTCAACTGCAAAAAAGGCCTTCATTCAATTTTGAAAAAAATTGCTTTGTTTTGTATGACAGATATACTAATAAAAATTAATCTGTCTATCCTTTTGGTTTCAAGTCTAGGGTATTTGAATCAGACCCTATTGATGATTTTCAACTATAGTAGTTTCCTGTACCACGTGAGTAAAGCTGGATGGAGTTCTTGGCTCCTTCATTTAATTCACTCCTGCAAACCCATATGCCAGCTTAAAAAATTTAGTTTAAAATACAATTTTTATATACAAAAATGATCTTTACTGACCTAAAAATCAGCACTAATGCATTAAAGATGTGCAGAGTAAGAATAAAATAGTGCTCATATTTATAGTCTTTTCTGGACTCAAGCTTAATACAGAAATGTTTGCATTATAGTTTCTAATTATCAGTATTGCATATAAAATATTTTAAAACCTTATGAACTGTTTAACAATTTTATTGGGACCCATATTTTGGTTAACAAATGAGGTCTTGGAGGGCATGCAAAGGAGGGCAGTTAGATTTGTTTGTGGAAATTACCACAGCAACCAGTCAGTAACTGATATGATAAAAGAGCAGGACTGAGAATCATTGAAAAACAAGACAAGGGTGTGTACTAGGCATATGTTGGTGATGAGGCCTGAAAAGACATTGAATGAAGAATTAAGTGTAGTGTATGGAAGGGAAAAACTGGCACTTGATATCATGCATAAGGAAGTCGGAAAATTTTCTTTTGTAGTTAGGGATTCAGATATTGGAGTAAATAACCAGTAGAAGTGATGAACTATTTTACCAAAAATGCTGAAAGAATTTTAAATTCATAAAGGACAAAAATAGATGGGTGGGAAATTTATACTCAGAGGATACGATA
The DNA here is from genome assembly GCA_031002005.1 of Vandiemenella viatica. Classification (NCBI taxonomy): domain Eukaryota; kingdom Metazoa; phylum Arthropoda; class Insecta; order Orthoptera; family Morabidae; genus Vandiemenella; species Vandiemenella viatica. The sequence goes on from JARYHS010013631.1 coordinate 68,482,944, forward strand.
AAATAATAAAACAACAATAATAAGAAGAACAAAGGGGTAACTGTTACTGGAGCAAGCTCTCCATCACAATTAAATTAAATATCCAAGATGACTGGGGTGCTAAAAAAAAAAAAAAAAAAAAAAAAAAAAAAAAAAAAAAAAAAAGCTGACATCAAGACAGTTCTGTGATGTATTGTGCATGGGAGATATTTGATATTTTTGAAAAAAAAAAAAAATGTTTGAGAGCGGTTATTTGGAGTATGGTTTTAATGGAGGTTATCTTTGTGGATGCAGATACAGAGGTTAAGTGCTTGACGTCCACAGAAGTGGAGATGGAAAAATCCATTTATAATTGTTTTTAATTTAATATTTTGTTAAAAATAAATTTATATAACCAACCTGCCCCCACTGCACTAGTTCCTACATAGGCCTCATTACACAGAAACTCTCAGTCAGAATGAATGGCCACGGACAAACACCCGCAACTTATACCAGAACATGCAAATTACCACAATTCTAACAAACTCAATGACTGCTTCAATGTGGCAGCAATCAGAGTTTTCCCTGGAACCACAGCCACTTCTGAACTTTGGAGATGGGAACTTGTATACCAAATTATCCTGGATACCAGATGCCCACCTGGCCTGAACCACCAATAAAATTCTACCTTTTGACCATCTCTCATTGTTATTAATATTATCAGAGCAATCATTTAACTAGTAACAAATTTCTTACAATTTTATTTATTTATTGTTCACTTTTACATTCCAAACCCTTTTGTTATATATATTAATTTTATTACCAATGGAAATATATATCCTTTATGTAAAACAGATGTTGGTATATACATCCAAGAAAAATAAACTTCAACACTGTTTAACAGATCACCATGAAAATTGGCACATAAATGTATTTTTTTCATAGAGAAGGTTTCAGCAGGGGTGTAGCTACTATGGGAGTAGGTGCTGCAGTGCAGTGCACTGGGGCCCCTACACTCAGGGGGCCCCCAAGCATACCTCTGGGGGCCCCAAAGTGCAGTTCAGAGGCCCTGGCGACCTTTTTTTTTTAGCTCTACAGTCATCTGAGACACATCCTCAGCTCAGGGGGCCCTTACCAGCAACACACAAACCAAAAAAAAGGTCGCCCATCTGGCCTGAGGGACCACGCCACTGGGTTTCAGACCACAAAAATCCAAATAGTCTACATTTGGTTTACAAAAGCCTAACCACTTTCCCTGTTTACCCCCTTCCCTTTTAATATCCAATATTCCTTATCATTTTTATTTATTTTATTGTTTAGCTGACTAAGGAGTGTGTGGAACCATTAATTTCCATTGTCCTTCTTATTCTTCTTGCTGTTCTTCTTATCTTCACAAAATCACCTCATCCTTTCGCTCTGGGATTGACATCTCTCTTATGTCCATGCATTGCTGAGTTTAAGATTTTTTGCTGTTCTTAAGTTATACCAGAAAATTCATAAGATAAATGTCTCCTAATGTATCAATATGTTTGTCAGATTTTAGCTTGGATTCCAAGCTAAAATGTTGTGAAAACCACTAAAAATCTGTATTTTCTGTGTAATGTCAGAATTAACAGATTTATTCAAGATATATAGAATACAGATTTATGTATGTGTTATTTATTAATCCGTGGATGTTTTGATTAAGGAGCAGCAACTTTTAACAGATGTGATTAGGTCAAAATGCAGCCTGGACCAAAATGTGAACTGATATACCGTACCACAGCATCCAAAATAACCCTGTTCTAGAAGTGTTCAGTTATATCGATGTTTTGTTTACTTCTGGAAATGGCTGGTGCCAAATTAATGAAAATAATTGGTTCACTTATTCACATCGGAAATAGAAAAATAGTGCACAGGTAAATCAATCTTGAGTGGACTGGGCAACGCCGGGTACTCACTTACTAACATGTCACCTCCACCATTTCCTCCCTCTCCCTGTCTTCTGCTATCCAGCCAATCATGTGGTAAACTTCGGCATGTGCACACCTCCCGAACCATATTACTCAGTGCCTATAACATCAATAAGGAATAAAACCGAAATACTGTATATGTTTTTGTTCGTCTCATATGATTTCACTTGTTGCAGCCTTCAACTTCAGTGGGTGATGAGTCATTTTCTCTATTCTTTGTTATTTATACAACCTGTATATTTTTATCACAAATTCTACATTTTGCATAAGCACATGATTTCACAAATTAATTAAATTATTTACCTAATTATGCATGTGCCAACACAACAATCTTTGTAGTGTGAATTTCACGGAGTTTGTGGCTCAAAATTTTTTAGTGATAAGCATAAGGCCAAGCCATTCCAAATCACAGTGCCCACTATCTGCCTTTCGATAGCTGTAGTGGCTCATTCACTATCTAGCTTGTAGGACCTAGGATGACTTGATTTTCTGATGAAGGCCTCTTGTTGGGCCGTGGATGAGATTGCAGGACTACATGTAGGACGTTTTGGATGTTACTGGATTCCAAGACGAATCAACATGGGTCTCACTCATCAAAAATCCTACTGTTCAATCGTGATTGGAGAAATCATCCTAAAAGCATGCGATAAGGACATTAGTGTGCTGTGATAAAGTAGAAGTGAAGAGGACTGGTAGAAGCATATTTTATGATGCTATGTAATAACATGAATGGGCGAGGGCATCCTACGGTAACCTAACAAGGAAGTTGTAAAGGTACCAGTACATTACAACCCTTAATCGGAGTCAAGTACTTTCCCTATCCACTCAGTTACAATAACACTTCTTGAAGTGGGCTCACTGATGCCTTATCTGAGATACATAAAGTGAAAATCATGTACCTGTAATTTCACTTCAGTAACTAGCCTCTTCTGACCTTATTCTGAAACGTACAAATATCAGAGAGGATCTCAAAACCAATAAATAAAGTAGTAAAATAGTCAAAGGTAAATATATAAACACAACGACTGGCATGATAATAAATTTCTGTCAGAAGATTCCACCACAATAGACTTTTGACAGGTAGTTATTTCTTCTGAAGAAAAACACACTTCTTTTACGGTCACAAAATTTTAAAGGTTCTTGAAAATTCTATAGTTAACTGTCCCTAAAAATCCACTTTTATTTGCATTGTGCAATGATGATAATCAAGCATTTTTCCTTTAATAAATTATTCATGACAGTTTCTACATATGTTTCAAAGTGACAAATAAAACACATTCTCCCCTAAAACACGCAGTCACCTTTCTCTTGCTAAAGTATCCATGAACCGATTAGTGCCAATAGGGCGGTACTACATCCTATTTGAAAATGAAGTAACTCAGCTTATTGTTTTAGCTAAGGAAAGAACCAAATCGTTGCCACAGTGAACTAAGAATTTCCATTAACGGTGGGCTCTAGACAATAGAATGGATTAACAATTTTCTATTTGGCTACAACACAAAACACATTCACCTTGAGGGAATCACACTCATGTTCATTAGATTCATGAGGATTTACCCCAAACCCCTATATTATAGTAGACTTAACAGTTGGTATGAAACACCACTTCACAATCTTAGAAATGAAACGATTATCTTCCTATATCAGACTGAGAACAAACTGCCAAAAATCAATTCTCTTTTATTTATCACTTTCACATCTTGTACCAGCTATCTGTATGGTTTAAAAAACAAATGTTTTGTTAACACTTTTCACGAAATCAGTTGTGAATTTCCAGTTCTCATCTGGCTTGTCGAGATGATTTTCTCGGACTGCAGGTCAGTGTTTGCTACATTCAATTCAGGCTCAAATGGCCGACCAGGTCAACATGGGAAGTAGATAAATGCAAAGAAGAGTCAGCTTATTAGATACACACATGAAAAACTGAAGACTGATTATGATTATAGGTGGGAAAAGAATTGCTTGTTGAAGACTTGAAATATAATTACCTTGTAATAACATTTGATAACAAACTTAACTGGGCAGGACACATAGGTCAGGTAGTAGGAAAAGATTTCAAAACCTGCACTTGTTGGAGAGAGTGATGAAGGGATATACTAGAGAAGTACGGGAATTGGGTTACAAATCATTGGTCAAACCATAGCTTGAATAAGTTAGTGTAGTAAAAGTATTTTGGACCACGGGTATCAAATACAGGAGTTGGAGGGTATGCAAGAAGGGCTGCTAGATTTTTCTCTACTGCAGACATTATTAGCAAGTGATATGATAAAGGAGCTGGTATGGGATTCATTGGAAGACAGGAGGAGAATGAAGAGAATCATGGGAATGTACAAGGAGTATATTGGTGATGAGGCACGGGAAGATATTGGTGGAAGAATTAGGAGAGGTGCATGGAACGGAAAAGACGATCATGACCACAAATTGGCAATGGATTTCAAGCATAAAGGTGTGGGAAGATTTTCTTTTGTAGGTAAGGGGTTCAGGGATTGAAATAAATTACCAAGAGGAATGACGAATAATTTTCCAAAAATGCCAAAAGAAGTTAAAGTTGAAATTAGTAGAGGGGAAAAGCAAGTGGGGAAAGGAAAGGGGAAAAATGGGGCATGTAGGGAAATTGCCACAACCACCAGAGCAAACGCTCCATCACAATTAAATTAAATGAAAGATGAAAAAAATTCAGAACATCTATATCGTGATGATTTCTAGAATGGCACTGTAAGAATTTTTGGCAATGTTTTTACAAAATTCAGATGGAGCATGTCCCCGGAGGTGCTGGAGGAGTACAAAGTCTGTCTTTGCACTGAATGTGGTCTTCTACCATCTCATTATCAATGAAAACAATGAAATTTAAGCACATGCATTACTTTTTTCCAATTACAAACAGATTTTTCTACTCCGAACATTGGTCATATAAATCCAGAATACCATTTCTGGATAATGGTGATGATGATAAAGCCGTTACGAAATTAAAATAAGGGTAGATAGGAGAAATAACCTGCCATATGGATGAAGACTGGAGGGCCAGACCAACACAAAACATGAACACACTTTACGATGTATCTGTTTAAAACCTTATTTATGTATGTAGGATTAGGCCATCTGGCAAGGGGGTTTGCAGTCACCATGGCTTACAGCATGATTAGCTAAGCCATGAAGAATAGGGTGGGTTTGGCTAACATGGGTGTAAACTATTCTGTTATCAATAGTTCACTTCATAATGGTTTACACATACCATCTTGACTGTCCCTGCCCTATTCTCTATTGTTTAGCTAGTCATCTGGTAAGCTGTGGTACGTGCATATCCCCCCTGCTAAATGGTCCAATCGTAACTACTTAAAGAAGGTTTCAAACCAAAATATTGGTAACTGTATTTTTGTTCATCTGGCCCTCCTGCTTTCAGCTGTGGTAAGTGACTGATTATTTTCCCTATCCTTACTTCTAATATCATTTTTAAGAAATTACAGAGATTTGTTTCAAAAATATTTATTACTTAATCATCAACTGATATAGGAATTGAAACAATACCATTTAGGCAGTTAAATTGCCAACTGATGTTGACATTCATATCCATTATTAACAGATACAGGAAAACATTTTCTGAAATAGAAAAAGGCATAGTACAAACAGACATAACAAAGTTTGTAATGCTTTTATTCAAACGTTTACATATGAGACAATAAGTGCAGTTAACCCACATAGTTTAAAAAAAGTTAATATTTAATGTTGCATTTAAAACATATTTTTTATGCAACTAATTACATTTTTATATGTATTTACATTAAATGAACAGTATCACTTATCAAGTCTATTTGCTAGTATTTAAGTTTCTTAAAACCTTGTGTTTCTGCTCAATTTCTCTCTTTAATCATTATTGAGGCCAGGGGATGAATAGTAACAGATGGTACAATATTTGGGATGGCATGCATTGAATTCCTGGTGTCAAAGACATGCTGTTTGCTGGGGTGGGCATACAGTAGTGCTTTGAGCTTTAACCGTGATTGTTGTACCGAGTGGTTCTTTTCCTTGGTAATGGTAGCCAAACATTTGTAAATAAATAAAAGAAGGATACAACAATAGATAAAGGTATGCTCATAAAATAAAATTCAATAGACATCCTGATAAATTCAAAATTATGTATTGTTCTTTGAGACAATCTCGGTACCAGCATAATAGAAAGACATCAGACTTCTTTCTGAAAATAAAATGATTGCAGGTTAAAACATTTAGACATGATGTAAGCAGCTTCCACTGAACCCCATATTGATCAAAAAGTTCAAAATCATTGAAAGCGCGACATCACTTCCACCCGGTGTTGCTGTTAGTTGCCTGTGGAGGAGTACTCTACATGTCGATACTGCCCCGATCACTCCGCTCTAGCCCGGCACATGGCATGACTTCTATGCCGCCTACTCTGCTCATTACAAAATCTGCTGAAACAATGAAGAACATCTCAGGCAGGCCGCCCTCTTAAATAGGATGGACGTTTTTGTGACACCAAGCAGCGGAATTTTCAAGTCGCTGGCTACGTACGCTCTCTGTCTTTCCCTGGCTAGTGGCTATTCTCTCTCTCTCTCACTTGCGTTGATTACAAAGACTTATAATTTCTCAGATTTTCTTGAAATTTTTATATGACGTAGTTCCTGATTTAAATGTCAAATTTCATCCTTACGAAAATTTTTGTAAGAGCTATAGTTTCATGGTATATCAACGCTTTGTTTTGAAACGAAGCGTCACTACCCCGCCATCTGCAAGTTTACAATTTCCCTATCCATTTTTTGGCCAAAATATTACTTTGATCTTTTCGAAAATCCGTCAGTGAGACCAGTAAAAATTGTACTCTCCTTGTTGTAAGTAGTTGAACTCCACAGACTTTCAAATATGACAACTAGTTAAAGCCTATGTCCTTGATTATCTGTGTCATATATTCTAAAACCTGCCTTTCTCTACACTTATCTTCAGCTGTTCCCCCCACTAATAACAGATATCTTATAATGTGACCCCATCATTCTGTCTCTTTCTGTAAGACTTTTCCACAAACTTTTTCCTCATCCATCATTTCCAAAACATTTTGTACCTTATCTGTCCATTTAATTTTTAACGTCCTGCTATAGCACCACATTTAATATGCTTCAATTTTCCTTCTTTCTGGTATTCCTAAAATTTATGCTTCACTGCCATAAGGTATTGTGCTCAACACATAGAGTTTTAAAAATTTGCTTTGGAGGCCTAAATTAATATTAGAAATTAAAGACATTTAACATCACTCTTGCTTTGACCATCAATTACAATTTTAGTTCTGAAGCAACAGAAGTTACTCTCTTCTCCTATTACATCCTGTTTTTATGATTTATCTACTATTATTGTTAAATTTTCTTGCACATTTCATCACCACCTTTGTATTGCTTTGATTTTTATTGAACCTATTAACCGCTATAACATTTTTTTCTCAATAATCATGGTAGAACATGCCAAATTCCTTGTTAAAATTCTCAATAACAGACCCAAACGCCCTCTCCTTATAATTCGCTTGCATCATGAAAATTATCTGAGAGAAGTAATCCAGACCACTTTTTGCCAAATGCTTAACATTTGTATAGTTTTTTAAATAAATAAATCAATGAAGATTTTTCAACTGAAATATCTGTTTGGTTACCTGTCAGTATATCAACATGCAGCTGATTCTTGTCTGTAAAGGTATTTCTCATTGTGTTTGACAGGCATTTCAACAGAAAAGAAGAAGCAAGGCACTGCAATTAGTACAGAAGATGAATGGAAAGTGGAGGTAAGATTAATACTACTACTACAAATGTATTAAAGATAGTGGAACATGATATTACACCTTAACTTGAAATTTTATTAAAATGAGTATGAAGTCTTGCTACTTACCAGAGGACTGGAAAAGAGTGATAGTAACTGGTGAACAATAGGGTTGAAAATTACAGGCTGATTACTTTGCCTGAGCATAGGCAAAATGATGGAAAACTGATATGTAAATCAACATCATGTTTTCAGGGATAGATATTCATGCGAATCTTAGATGATAGCCTATATGCAAGATATTTCAGATGAACTGGACAAGGCAAACCAAGTCGACAGCGTAGCACTAGATCTTTTCTCAGGCATTTGACAGACTGAGCCATAAAATGGCTCTGAATAAGTTTTAAACAATTGAGGTGGATTATAAGGTGGCTTGCTGAGTAGAGGAATTCATAAAAGTTACAAAGTAAAGTGTTAAAGTATTATTAAAAGAGATGGAAGTGAATGTGGGAGTGCCACATTGGGACCTTTGCAATTCATAATTCTAACGATTGTGTTGATGGTTTACAGGAAGAATTTAGATTGTTGAGAGATGAGATAATGGCATACAATAGGATCAAAATGGAATAGAATATCTAACTGGGTAGATCAACATGAAATGAAGATACATGTCAAGAAGAGTCACCTTATTAAGTACACAGATAAAAACAAACTAAAGGTTGTTTATTATTCTGGGTGGGGACAGAATTGCTTGTTGAAAGCTTGAAGTGTAAATATCTTGGCTTAATGTTTGGTAATAAACTTACCTGGACAGAATACTTTGGGCAGGTGCTAGGAAAAGATTGAAAAATCCTTCATTAGATATCACAGCCCTTTACTGTATTGATCCTTTTATATAACATTGTGTCATATGCGAACGACTTAACTTCTGATGGTAAACCATCAACACTATCATTCATTAGGGTAATGATTAGCAATGGTACCAATATGCTACCATGTGGTATTTCCATTTTCACTTCCACTTCTGTTGATACTGCATTTGCTACCCTAACTTTTTGGTTTTTACCTTTCAAAAATTCTTCTGCCCAGCAAATCACTTTCGCATCCACTCCAATAGTTTTTACTTTATGCACCACAATTTTATGGCTCACTCTGTCAAAGGCCTTTGAAAGCTCTAGTGCAACACTATCAATCTGGCCTCCCTTGTCCATTTCACCCAAAATAGCTTACATATATCTTACTAACTGAGATTCACATGGATATCCTTGCCTGAAGTGATGTTGCCGACTTGAATACCACTTACGCTACTTACATATATTTCTGATGTGGTTGGATCAGTCTCTCCATTAATTTACCTACCACTGATGTCAAACTAATTGGCCTATAATTTTCAGCTCTATTTCTCACCCCTCCTTGACATACCGGTAGTACTATCACACTTTCCCAGTCCTCTGGTAAGCAGCAAGACTCAGTTTAAATAATATATCAATATAAGGTACAATGTCACATCCTGGCAACAATGGAGTAGGGTTCATGTGGGTATCATAACTGGAGATGCTTGTGAGAGCTGTCACATGTTTCTATTTTAATAAGTATGGGCATATCTTGAAGTATTGTGTATTTTTGTTTGTGGAATGTTTTCCTACCTTCCTTCAACTTTGGTGAATGATGTCTTTATTTAATCTTTCCTTTCCATATGAAAGCATAAAAATATAGTTAACTGAACATCTACTGTAAAAGTTGTAGTTTCCAGTAAATAAAGTCAAAGCGTGAAATACTTAACTAACGTAAACAGCGGTACTCGTTGAAGCACAAGAAAACAAGAAAATTATTTGGTTTTGTGTAGGAGTAAGTAAGATGTTGAGGGATTATCTAAGATTGATATATGGACAGTGTCTATTGCCCAGTTAGTTATGATAGATAGCTCCATGTCCTGATATCAGAAGTACTGCTGCTGATACGAAGGATCAAAGTAATGAACAGGGGATAAGAAACTGAAATTATTGGTGTTAGTGTTTGATGGAACGAGTTATCACATGTGTTAGGATTATGGACAATTGTAGATTTTTGTTACTTTTTAAAATAACTGATACAGATAACTAGTTAGTTATATGTAAGAAGCAGGAAAATAGTTTTGAGCAAACAGATAATTATTTTGGAGGAAGTAAATGTGATTCAAATACAAATTAGTGACAATGTGAGGAGTTTAATAAAATAAAATATTTATAGTATTGTGGATATTATTTAATAAGCACATCTCACAGATACTAGGATATCTGCTATTCTCTTATAAGATATTAACATAAAAAATATACAGGTTTTTAAGAACTTCGTCTGAACCACTTCTTGTTTTTAAATGTATGTCGTAAACTTCAGCATGTGCACACCTCCTGAACCACATGGCTCAGTCCCTATCACATGATTAAGGCATAAAACTGAAATATTGTATATGTTTTTGTTCGTCTCATATGTTTTTCACTCGTCGCAGCCTTCAACTTTGGTGAATAATGAGTCATTTTTTCCAATCCTTTGTTATTTAAAATACTATTTGAAGAGACAATTCCACATTGCCTGAATGTTTTACATTAAAATATAGAATTGGCAATGTCAAAAGATTTTATTTAAATTATTTCAATATCTGAAGCATTATGGAGAGTAGGCTGGTTAGTTATTAATCACTTGTTAGGACTATCTTCCTTGATATTTTCCACAATCTGCTTTACACTTAGCCTCAGTATTCAGCAGAGCTACATTGCTTGGCTCAGACTGTTACCTGCCTGATGTGATTCAGTATCTCTGCAGTAGGTAAAAGAAAAGTTGTTTCTGAGTAGGATCAATTTCATGGCAAGTGCATTTGCTACCTCCTGCTACGTGGTTAATCCGGTACTGGTGCTCAGCCTTAGTCGACTGCATTCAATATGCGGATACAGTTGGATGTCAGCTGGACAGCTGGTATAGCAGTCAGCTTCCCTGATTTTGGAATACCACAAAGGAATAGCAAGATGATCTTGTGCTGCCTGCCATTGATGAGCTAGATTTGTATGTTCAATTAGCTATCCTCTACTTATTTTATTACCTGGACATAATTCAGAACTACAAAAGCAGAGGGTTCTGGTATATTAATATCCTTCTGATTACTCTAACAAACTAAATGTGAAAAACATTTAACTTCTTGAGCTGTCAGCTATGTAGTTCTGCATAACTACTGTGCAAAGCCATAGTTGGAGGCCTATTATGATTTTTCCGCAAATCAGTCATTCAAAAATAATGAACAAATGGAAAGAAGTAAAGAAAAAGCAAGCCCACCATTTAAACAAGAGTTGCAACACTCATAAGTATAAGCTGATTCCTTTTTCCCTTCCTCAGGGTTTATGGCTGCTGATGTCACTCAAGCTAAGAGAGGAACTGGGGAGGGGAGGGTGGTTCCAAGGAATCTGGCTATGGCTTTTTGAAGGAACCATTGTGGCATTCACCTGGAGAGGTTTAGGTAAACCATGAAAAACCAAAATCAGGATGGTCAGAAAGAGGATTGAACTCACATCATCCAGAGTTGATAATTTATCATGTGAAAGGGCGCATTGTTAACCTAATGTGTGCAACCTTGCTGGAGCCTGGTTAATAACTAGAGAAATATAACTGCTAACCAATAAGCAATAGTGGAGAAGTTGGTGGCAAAATTTCGAGATGCAAAGAATCTGGATCTAGTGGAACAAAAAACCACTATTTATTTTCATATGAATCTTGTATCTCCAATGACCTTGCTTTCACTTTCTTAAGTGACAGATTTACCTTATCTTTTCATTTTGCCTTGTAGTATTGTTACTTGTTCTATTATTAAGATTAAAAAAATATATATATTTCAGGCACATTCCTTGGATGCACAACAGGTGGCGGAAGATGAAATCAACAGAAGTGCAGGTAAAGTGACTCATTAATAATTAATGTAGGAACAATACCGACAATTAGCATTTACTGTGAACTGTAACATACATACTTGAAACTGCAAAGTTAAACATAAAAAAAAATGTGGAACGCTTCACGATTTTGCGTGTCATCCTTGCGCAGGGGCCATGCTAATCTTCTCTGTATCGTTCCAATTTTAGTATATGTACTGCCGAAGCAAGTACAAACCATAATCTGGGGAATCGGGTATATATGTCACGAACTGTTGATCAAAACTGATGAAAATATATGTCTACTTTAACCGTAAAATAGTCTTCACTTGTTACCTTATTCTCAAAATCCATTACATCATTAAGTTCGAAATTGGCTCCTGTACTGTTTTGTCTATTATAATGCTACAGTATTTGAAAATTATAATCAGTTGTTACCGTAAACATTTGGATATTCTCACATCCTGAGGAAACGCTACTGCGCAGTTGCGCCATCTCTCAGCCATTTCTAGTGTTGCCAACCGTGAAGCTAGCTGCCCACCAGATTCAACTCCTAAAACACCAGAAAACCACTAACAAAAAGCGGCGCTACTCTCGTAACCACTAAATTTTCCACTAAACAAATATTTGATTATTACGAAAGAAAATAATGGGTATATTATTAAAACAATTACATTTATTATTACGTAATACACATTAAATTTCTGTATAATTGATCAGTACATCAATATGCAATAAATTAGTAATTCAACAAATCATCAACCAATTATTTAATCAACTGCTATTCTGAATTAACTCCTTCAAATAAATCATTTTTGTTGGTGCCATCATCATCAGTAGATTGATACCATTCTTCGGTACCATTTCAAAGTCATTGCAGCACTTTCCTACAAACCTCAAACTGCTTCGTATTCTTAATATTTCACATAAAAGATTCATGTTCATTCTGTTCCATCGCTTGTTTTTTTATTACATTCAAACTGTCATACTGTCTTTCAACATCGGCATTGGAATGCGGCAGTATTAAAAGAGAAATTGCAAAAAGTCGCTAATTCCGCAAATCTAGGACCTCCTTGAGCATCTTTGAAACGCAATACTTCATACCATTTTTTTTTTTGTATCTATTGTTTCATTCCATTCCAGTAAATGAAATTGTCGCCACTGATGATCGACTGTTGCTATGAATTCTGCACTTTTATTGAACTCAGCCATTATGTCAACTACATTTTCTTTGTTGTAATTTAGTGCTTGTTCAACACTTATTTTGAAATTTTTTTCATCAGTGTCAAATTTTCTAAAATCAGATACAGAAGTTGGAGGAGCAGGAGTTGGAGAGAGTGCAAAAAAGGGCTGCTAGATTTGTTTCTGGAAATTATCGCAGAATGCAATCATGATAAAAGAGCTGGAATGGGATTCATTGCAAGACAGGAGGAGTGTGAAGAGGGTCATGGGAGTGTACAAGGCGTATATATTAGCTAGGCATACACACACACATTTGTACGCCAGCAAATCCGTGGCGATCCATATAGACGATAAAATGTGTGTGTTAATTGTCTAACTACGAGCCGCATCACAAGCCAAATAACAATCTTGATAAAAACTTCTCGGGTTTCAAGCCGCGTCAGAATTGAGCCGTCTGGCGACGTTTCGGAAGCTTGCACTGCTTCCATTGTCAAGCCCCTGCTTAACATTACTGAAGTCTGCCGCACGGTAGTCTATTATATAGCGCCAGCAGCCGGGAACGGAGGGGAAAGCGCGTGGAGGGGCGATATAGTTAGGCCCTGCTCGCTTGGTGACGTCACGATCGGGTCACTCGTATGCCCTAATATGGCTCGATTCCGTCTCGTTTGTAATAATCCCAATGCTGGCTTCCAAGCTTGGCTTAAATTGAGGCCTTGATCACGATTAATAACATTGTTGCTAAGCCTAATCTCAATAGCCTCCTTCACAACACTGTCCCAAAAGTTATTTGCGTAACAAAGGCGTGTCGTTTTGTCGAAGCACGGCTCGTGTCCGTTGTCAATGGCGTGTTCGGCTAAGGCAGATTTTTCTTTTTGTCCAAGTTTAAAATATCTGATGTGTTCTTTCCGTCTTTCGTTAATTGTCCTTAAGGTTTGCCCTATATAAGAAGTGCCACATTCACATGGAATTTTGTACACTCCAGGAGCCCGAAGATTGAGACTATCTTTCGGAGTTCGCAACAGCTGTCCAATTTTTGGTGGAGGTCGAAAAATTGAACGGATGCCCTGTTTGTTGAGTAATCTTGCTATTTTTGACGTTACTGCTCCACAGAAAGGTAGAAAGGCACGCGGCTTATCTTGGTCTCTGTCATCTGTCTTGGTTCTTTTGTGTCTTCCGATGGTTGCACGTCGGATTTCTTTAGTGCTATAACCATTGGCACGAAATACGCTTTCCAGGTGTTGCAGTTCCTCCTTTAAATGTTCATTGTCGGACACCACCTTTGCCCTATGGACAAGAGTATTGAGCACTCCCAGTTTCTGAGAAGGATGGTGAAAACTTTGAGCATTAAGATAGCGATCGGTGTGTGTAGGTTTTCTGTAAACGTTGTGCCCTAACCTTCCATTAGGCTTCCGACGCACTAGAACATCTAAAAACGGAAGTGATCCATTCTTTTCGATTTCTACCGTGAATTTAATGTTAGGGTGAATCCCATTAAGATGGTTCACGAATTCATATAATGCCGGAATTCCATGAGACCACACGAGAAACGTATCGTCAACAAGTGACCCGATCGTGACGTCACCAAGCGAGCAGGGCCTAACTATATCGCCCCTCCACGCGCTTTCCCCTCCGTTCCCGGCTGCTGGCGCTATATAATAGACTACCGTGCGGCAGACTTCAGTAATGTTAAGCAGGGGCTTGACAATGGAAGCAGTGCAAGCTTCCGAAACGTCGCCAGACGGCTCAATTCTGACGCGGCTTGAAACCCGAGAAGTTTTTATCAAGCATTGCCGCCGCGAAAACGTACATAATTATCCAAATAACAATCGTTACACATTTGAACGTGGGGAGCATGCGCGACGGTAACCATACACACAGATATCTCACTTAACAATTTACTCGCGACAGATAAGACTTGGTTAGTGTGTAACAAGTTAAGTAAGATGAGCAGAGAACTCGTAGCTCATTTAATTGTGACATATCAGCAGCATACTGCATTGTGAAAGGTGAAACCAAAAGAGTATGCGAACAGAAGTTTAAAAAATTAGGATATAGTGCATTGATAGAGGTTTGTGAGAAATATAATATAAAAGTTGATAGTTCAATAATAAAAAAAGAAAATCCACTCGTTGCGGTGTACTTTTCGCAAGAAATATATATATATATATATATAAAATGAAAATTCGACAAGAAGTGGAATAGGCGAAGACAAAATCTACAAAACTAATTTATGATATTACTACGACTTACTACTGTTCATGAGAGATCAACACGAACCAGTGGACAGGAAAAGCAATATAGGAAGCCCAAATTATGAAGGGGAAGATGTATCTGTGCATTTATGTAATACTGAAGAAATCGAAGAAAATGCTTTTAAAATAGTACAAGTAGCAGCAGGGGTGGATTCAGGGGGGGGGGGTCTAGGGGGCTAAAGCCCCCCCCCCAAAAGTATCTGGGTCCACCCCTGACATTGTAATTTTGAGACTTTTTTTTAGCTCTACGAATTCGAGGAGGCTATAAAGACTACACCATGGCCGACTCAAGCCCTCCCCCAAAACCAAAATCCATTAAAGGCAAGCCCTCTGAACCAATATTCACTCAAGCCAAGCCCCCCCCCCCCAAACCAAAATCCTGGATCCGCCCCTGAGTAGCACTTTTTTCGTCATACTGTCCGTTTCTTTTTCTTTTTTACAGCTCTAATATAAGCTGCTGCTCGAATAAATACATTTTTGTGTGTAGAACTTGAAAACATGATTCATTTCAATATTGTCACGTTGCTTGTAACATAACCTCACTACACTTGGCTCGCGAAGTTTTGGAACTTCCAGTGAGCCGCGAGCCAGGAAATCATGACTGATAAATCCGTAGACCACTGCCATAAACACAACAATTTGAGCGCGGCGAGCCAAATGAACGACAAATGTGTGGAACTGATGTTCCTCCTGTGTAGGGGCTCTGACAAGGACAGGCTCGTCGCGAGAATATCCGCGCGTAAAATGAGGCGAGCTTACTCGCGCGCAAATGTTTGTGTGTGTGTATGGGCAGCTATTCTCGATGAGGCATGGAAAGATAAATTTACCAAGACCACAAGCTGGCACTCGATTTCAGGCACAGAAGATTCTCTTTTTTAGGTAAGGGTGTCGGGGATTGGAATAGGTTGAAAGAATTTAAAGTTAAAATTTGTAAAGGGCAAATGTAGGTGGGTGCAGGAAAGGAGGAATATGGGTGTGTATGGAAATTGCCACCGGAGCATGCGCTCCATTGCAATTTAATTAAATATTATTTTTCTTCAATGAACATCGCGTTGATCGAGTAAGGGATAGTTGAAAATATTTATCTATTCAAACGTTTCTATTGATAATTTTCATCAATTAATTTTTTTGGTTGAAAATAATAAATGTTTTCTGCAAAAACAAACCATATTTAGTGGAACTTGAATGGTTTAATCATTTGTAAAGTTGAATATCATGAAGTCAGTGTTCATATTTGACTAAAAACAATAAATCAGTGATCATGATATTACGGAATAGCAACAATTTTTTATAATAAAGGAACATTATTGAATAAAATAAACGAAGAATGAATTCGATTAAATATTCTTAGAAACCTTAATCGATAATAATCAATTCAATTGGCTGTTATTGTATCCTTTAACGTGAAATTAAATAAAAACTCAGTCAACGACAATGTTTCCCACGCAGTAAAAGTAAATGCTACTGAAATAAAGTAGAAATATATTTCGAAAAGTGTAAGTGGCTTAGTGTTTGAGTTACCATCTTTTCACTAATTGAAACTGGATTCTACTGAACCACTGGAAAAAACCACTAGAAAAAACCACTAACCACTAAAAGCAATATTTCTCCACTAAACGGAGGGTCGAATCCACCAGTTTTAGTGGAAAATCCACTAAGTTGGCAACACTAGCCATTTCTGTAAAGTCCACACTGCTGCAATATAATATCTTTCAGACAAAAATGTAAACAACAATAGACCATTTTATAAAGCATTTTATGTACCAAGTATTTGACTTCATACAAAATACTGCGTACTGTAAGTAGCTACATGTTTTAAAAAGTCACTAATTTGATTAATAAATATAATTAAAGTTTGTGGCATCTGGCGACTATACTAGAAATCATATAAGTTTCAAATGTTAATTATAATCGTTATCGTAAATAAATATGCCTAACACATTATTAAAAAACCTTATAGATGATTAAATTCTCTGGCCGGAGATTGCGATGAAAATTCTAAGTTAAATGACAGTAACGAAGTTTTCATAATTTGTTCACAGTCTGTGAAACCACACTTTTCCATTAGTGTTGATGACATAATAGTTATAGCATACGTCCGACGAAATCGTGCTTTATTTCTATTTTCCCCTCAGTAGGCGTAGGCCTATCTCCAAAAATTAAATTGTCACAAAATTTGTTTATTGTAACTGAATATACGCGTGGCACCGTACTTTGGTTTAATCTTACATAAGATGAAATAATGAATCATTGGTTATTGTGGGAGTGTGAAGAATTTTTTCCTGGTTTGGTTACGGAAAAGGTGAAGTGCGTATTGTAAACAAGTGTATCATACAAGGTCTAAACTGGAAGTGGCCTACAGTAGAGGATAAGACTTATTGTTTCCAAGGATGAAATAAAAGAGATAATAAAAATTCCAGGACCTGTCTCAGCAACAGTTTCCCTAGTGTCTGAAGTTTACTTAGTTCATTAAATAGAAAGGTACAGAGCCAAGCTAAAACTAACTAAGCTAAAAACTGTAATTATGTGTTCATATTTATTTCAGCTGCAGTTTTAGGCAGCACTATCGTAACCGTGGCGCTGTCTACAATTTTATGATGGATTATTATGTAACTCGACGAAACAAATCGAAAGTGAAGAGTAAATTTTTTGCTTTATCGCTTAGTTCTCAAGATATAAACTGTCAAAAATTTGTTATTTGTATATTTCCACGTGCCCCTTTGGTGGTATTTTTCTTCTGGCACAGGTCGCATTTCAACCTAACCCCAACCGCTAGGAAGAAAACAAACACTTATTGAGTATGTCCAGAGCGTAGGTATTCCTTGTTGCTATGGCAAAAAAAAAATTTCTGGTTCAAGCCGCATTACAAACTATTACCACCTCACTTTTGAAATACGATATCTCGAAAACCAAACATTTTTTCGCGTCGAGTTACAGAAGAATCCATTTCTTCATACTGTACTGCATCGGAACCACATCAAAATCAATATCCAGAGTTCCTTATCGTCACTCTTCCGCTTTCCTTCGGAAATTAAATAATCCACATCGTTCATTTACTTGAAAAAAATTACATAGATAACCTTACCAGTGAATAAACATTTTGTGTTCTGCGACTGATTCAGAGGTGTTTTCTATTCATCTAGTGAATTTATTATAGATTGCAAAACCATATCGTTAAGAAACACAGTAGTTTGTTTTGAATCATCACAATACAGGGAAAACCCAGTAAATGAACAGGCGCTCGCTAATTCATTGGTTTTCTACCAATTTCGTAGCCAGTGAATAAATACCTCTCTTCAAAACCTAACCTTCCTACAGTGCTCCAAACTACAAAAATTACATGCATGCACATTTATATGAATTTAATAAGATTTCATGAATTAAACACATGAAAATAATAAAACCCTGCCAGAGCAGAAGGTTACGTAATTCTTACCTTAAAAGAGAGAATGATTATCAGTGGAGAAACGATGACTAAAATATACAATCATTTGTCGATCAGCAGACCACTATGGATAATTTTGCACCTGAAGAAGACGGCGGAGCTAGTCGTCTAAATATTGTATTTTCACAACACAATCCAGTGGTACATCTGTCAACACTTTACTGCAATAATTCAAGTCCCCATTCTTACAACAATCAACAATTTTTCAAACTGAAGATCATGTGACCCGAGGAACCAATTAAACAGGCCATACACGTTACGACGGTCGCACGGACCGTCGCACGGACTTGGGTCGTATGCGACAAATCCGAACGTGAATGGGTTGGTCGTAAAGCGGACTGTACGACCAAGGTCATGTCGCAGGTCCGTTGAAATTTCCATCGAACCTTGCGACACGACACGCCCCGATCTTACACGACACGCTCCGATCGTACACGATCGCACCGGTCGTAACGTGAGTGGTGTTGTTTGAGACTCTCCGTGCAACCAAGCTATCAGAACCGGGTAGTGTAAAATGTCAAAAATTGGTATTTTTTGAGTGAAAAATAATCTACAAACTTTCCTGATTACAATGATATACAGTTTATTGGCATAATACATTTCTTCGAGGTGATATTGACGGTTTTCATTAACCCTACACTCAGACACACACCTACTTGATATTTCTCAAATCTCGAAAATTTCTACGTTATGTACCTTCTTCTCAGGAATGGAATGTTAAATTAACTTGAAATGATGAATGATTTACCGAAAACGTTGAAAGAATTTAAAGATAAACTTTGTAGAGGGCAAATGTACATGGGTGCAGGATAGGGGGAAGATGGGGTGTAGGGAAATTGCCACCGGAGCCTGTGCTCCATTGCAATGAAATTAAATAAATTAAATTTTGCACATTTACAGACGCTTATAAATCACGATCTGTAAAGCAAAATTAAAATAATCGAAGCAATAGCTAGTGAGTAATATAATAAGTATCTGAAATATTTGCTAAAAATAGTTATATAATTTCCAATTTATAAAATCTAAACCAGTTTCTTACCAAAAATAAGTATGCTTCACAAATTGTATCATTAACATTAGATTACACCATACAAATTTTATTAAATTATCTAAAGTAACATCAGAAAAAGAGTCAGTTTTTTAATTTTTTTGCTTGTTTACATGTGAATATTAATGAAAATACACAATATATTTTAATGATAGACCCTATTAATTAGACACTAAAAGAGACAATCCGACGACTGTGGTGAAATTTTGTAGAACCGTCTATGCGACGAGTCGCAACGTGTGTGTGGTAATAAGACTGTCGTTGCGACGGTTCGACGGACAGTCTTTGCGACCGTCGTAACGTGTATGGCCTGCTTTACATGTAAGATAACTTCCAACTTTCTGGTACAAGGACATTAATGGTCAATTTGTTTAACGAAAGGCTTTTTAAACCTATAGTTCGAAGATGTTCATTCAGTGGGGTATTTTCAGTAACTAGTCAGGTTATCCTATTGCAACCAGGGGTTAAATGTGTAAAAAAATTCATGGGTCAGAAAATCAACGCTAAAGTCAATATATCTATTATTTAAAGTTTTCTGTTTTTTTTTTTTTTTTTTTTTTTTTTTTTTTTTTTTTTTTTTTTTTTTTTTTATTTGAATCAGTGCAAATCTCATTACTTTCAACTTTCCTATTATCTGCTATGGTCTTCCACTTGAAGTTTTTATTTTATTTTTCAATTACTGTTTTAGACTCTCCATATGTTTGTTGGCAAACTATCCCAAGGGAATATGTGCATTGTGCAGTACCCGCTACCTCTTTAAGCCGACTCCGAATGTATGTGAGCGGGTTATACGCTTATAATAAATGTACTATTCGATAACTCTCCTATCCCATTTGTTATGTATAGTACATTTTAGTACTGGTATTAGTACCTTATTTCTTGTTCCTTGTAAGTATTTAGAACATTATGACTATACTATATCAGATTCCTAAAGTATTTTTATAATTTCCTATGTTGTTTATCAAACTTAATGTATTGAATTGAATTTACTGCCTTTATTATATTTTGATACTTTTATTTCATTCATCTTAGTTACTGTTTCTGATATTGCATTAATTTAGTTTTCATAGAGTTGAACTATTTGTCTTGTCAGTTAGGGTTCATTCTTTTGATGTGTCCGTAAAATTTTAGTCTGTGTTCCTAATATCGCTATGAATGTCTGCATATTGTAAGATTTCCTGTTTACTTTTGACTCTGTATTGGTCTCCTATGAGTTTTGGGCCCAAAATTTTTCTTTTAATTTTGCGGTTTTTTTCAATGTTTTCTATGTATATCTCGTTTTCTGTTCAAAATAAGTGTTTCTGATCCATAGAGACATTTTGGTTTAAGAACTATATAGTAATGTCTCAGTTTTGTGTGTTGGGAGATTTTTTTTGTGTTAGGCGATAGGTGTTTCCATCAGGCGATAGGTGTTTCCATCTTTCTTTTGGCATCTAATTTCATTAGCCTTTGCTTCGGTTCCACATTTGAAGTATGGGACTCGTTTTATTTTTCCGTATTTCGTCTCGATATATTTTTATGTTTTTTTTAATTGCAGGTCATAAATTCTGTTTTCTCATATTTATTTCGTATGGCAGAAGAAATACAAAAACAGTAACTACATTAACTTACAATAAATATAACTATTTCTACAGACTGATGTCTAACGATTGCAGCCAATTCACTTGCTTCTGTTGTTGCTTCGTGAATCTGATTCATTGTACCACTGAATCTCCTGAGAGGGCATTCCATGGCGTTGTGGTGAATTGTTTGCTCATAGTTACCGCAGTCACAAGAAGGATTCTCTGTCATTCCCCACTTGTACAGTACAACCAGTAGTTGCTTCTACCGTGGCCTGTTCTCATATGAAACCTGTAGACCCACTTTATTCGCTATTTTTATCAAGAGTTCGATCTTTTTGGGCTATTGCCATGCCACTGGTTAAGATTGCTAAGTCGTCTGCAAATACTAGGCAATTTATCTTTAATTTTCCTCTGCCTAATATAATTGGCTAGTCAATTCCAAGGATTGATTTTTGTTTCCGCCATTCCTGTAACACTTTTTCGAGGACCTTCAATTGCTTGTGTTGTTTTTCAAGCAGTTGCTCATTTTCATATTTCCTTTTGTTTTATCTGATTAATTTATCTTTCTTTCCATCGGTATTCTTTATATTTGTCATCTGTTTTCCTGTTGTTCCTGTTGATGTGTCTTTTGATTTCTTAGTCACATTGCTCGTTCCACCAAGAGTGCTTTCTGCGTTTTTGATGTGTGATTAGTTTTTTTTGCTGTGTCAGTCAGTTTGGTTTTGAGTTGTTGCCAATTTTCTGATTTCGTACTGTCCAGTTCTTCTGCAAATGAAGGTTTTATTTTGCCTGCAACGAATTTTTGGTTTCTTTTGATGATTCTTTGAGGTCTCAAGTTTAGTTTTATTCTTGTCAAGTAACGGTCAGGATCTATGCTTGCACCCCTTCTAAACTGAACATTCAAAATTTCTCTGTGGTTTGGATGTGAGATGGGTGCATGATCGATTTGGAACTCACCTAAGAGTGAGTTTGTTGCTCGTCATGTCATTTGCTTTGATAGTTTCTTTTTAAAATTTGTTCACATAATTTTGATATTGAATCTACCGCAGAGTTCAACTAATCTCTGCCCGTTTTGGTTGGTCCATTTATGAGCCCGGTAATTTCCAGTTGCTTTTCCGTATCTTCTTTCACTTATTAGTTGAGCGTTAAAATCTCCTACTAAGACTTTTATGAGGTTTTGTAGGATGTTGTATATCGTTTATTCTAGTGATTCCCAGCATTGATATACCTTTCCACGACATGTTTTACTATTCTTGTTGATTGGCATGTGCGCATTGATTAGTGTGCATGTTTTGTTTGTACATTTAAAGGAGATTATCATTAGTATGTTATTTATGGATTTCACATTTGTTACCGCGTTCAGTGTGTTTTTGTTTATTGCAAAAGAGACTTCTAAATATGGGGCGTTTTTCAGGATTCATTTGTTAGTCTTACTTTTAAAGAGTCTGTAGTTCCCAAAATCCATTACATTTTCATCCTTTAGTCTTGTTTTTTGATGTGTCAGTATCAGAATTTTTTATTTGGCTAGGATTTCCTGTAGTTCATGTATTTTTCCTGCTTGCGAGAGTGTGTTTATGTTCAATGTTCCAAAAACGGTTTTGGTTTTAGGGCGAAGTTGGCCAGAGGTCTCCGATATTCTCTGTCATACCAGACGCCCCAAAATCCGAAAGTCTGGTTGTGCTGTCCCTCCACAGCAGTGAATTGGTTGCCACCTGGGGCAATATGTTAAATTCTTCCACGTTTTATAGTACCTGAAAATCAAATGTGAGAATTGAGTCTTTCCCGGTGTACAGATAACAAAAATTCTTCTCGGTTTGGACCGAAGTCCAGTTTTTTTAGGACTGGAGCAGTTAGTTCTCTTCTATTCCTCTTCCGCCATTCAGGCCGTTGACCATGGTGTGTTTGGTCCGCTAGACCTATTTTATTTCGCTCAAGTTCGCCAGTAAACCGTTGAGGACTTCCCTATCCACCGTCTGGGACGCGCCGCGCGGGAATATCGCCTCTTCCCCCTGCTACGACAGCGTAGTAGGTTATTATCATCATTAATTTGATTGTGAAGGAGAACACGCTACGGTGGCAATTCCCTATGATATAATTACTCATTTTTTAAATTATCTTATAAATTTTGAGTGTTAAATTCCTCCCCTATCTATTTTTACGATTTACAAAGTTTTAATTTTAAATTCCTCCAACGTTTTTGATAAATTAATCATCACTTCACTTTACTGGAAACTATGCCATGAGACATCTCCTAATATCGCGTGGAATCCCCTTTTGCCCGGCAAAGTGCAGCAGCCCGACATGGCATTAACTAAACAAGTAATTGTAAGTCTCTTTGAGAAATAATCAACCATGCTTCCTCTACAGCCGTCCATAATTTCGAAAGTGTTGCCCGTGAAGGACGTTGGTGCGCGAACTGACCTTTAGATCTTGTTCCAGATATGTTTGATTGGATTCGTGTCTGGTGATCTAGGCAGCTAAATCATTCACTAGAATTATCCAGAAGTTTCTTAATCGCGGAAGATTTTGACACGGTGACTTCGCGGAATGGTGTACTGGAAAAGTCCATCAGAGTTTGGGAACATTAATGGATGCAAATGGTCTCCAAGTAGCTGAACATAGCATTTTCAAATCAATGATCGGTTCAGTTTGGCCAGAAGTCCCAGTCCATGCCACGTATTACGTCCATTAATTACGTGAGGTGAAGTAGGGATGGGCGAGGAGGTCCGGCGAAATCTCACCAAATGTCACATGAGCTTTCGAAATTCTTGAAGGACAGTAGAGCTAAAAAAAAAAGTTCACAAACGACGTGGGTTTCCAGAGGGGGAAGGGGGGGGGGTATAAGATGCAGAAACGACGCTGATATCACCTTTGTGGAGGATACAACCAACTTCGGAAGCAGGAGAGATAGAAAAAGTCTAAAAAAACTAAAAAATTACGAAGTCGATCAGGGGGAGGGGGGGGGGAATCCGACCAGATCTCACCAGAGGGGGAGGTCAGGAATTCCATAAAAACCTCACGTAATTAATGGAAGACCCTTAAACACAACACATAACAGGATGTATTCTTCAGCCAGCTCAGAGCCTATTTGACAACGTGGGTCCGTGGCCTCGTTGGGTCTGTGCCACACTCGATCCCTACCATCAGCTGTTACTAACTGGATTTGTGACTACTGTGGCCACACAACCTTTTTCCAGGCATCTAGGGTTAAATCGAGCCAGGAGAGGCGCTGCATCCGAGAGCGTGTTAGCAGGGGCACTCATATCGGTCTACTGCTGCCATATTACATAAACGCCATACGTCCCATACTGAGTGTTTTTTTTTTTTTTCTGTCAATACTGACTCCTCGATGCAGACGTCCCTGATCTTGGTCATTATATATAGGTGGTCGGCCACTGCGTTGTCCATGGTGGGAGACGCTGCGGATTGAAGAATATTGAATTTCCGAAATGGAATAGCTGATGCATCTAACACCAGCTACCATTCCGCATTCAACGTCTGTTAATTCATGTTGCGTGTTTATAAACACGCCAGAAAACTTTGCACATAACTACAAATGAAAGCCCCTAAACTGCACGGCAAATTTATACGTCTCTTCCGCGTTGCTACCGCCATCTGAAATTTGTATCTTCCCATCCCATGACTTCAGCGTATAGTAGCACGTATACCTACCGACTGAAGTTACAGGCAAGTGTAACTGCAGGGTTCATGTAATCTTGCTGAACGGTGTGAAAGCTGTGTTATGGTGCTCGCCTTGTAAACTGAAGGCCTCCGGTTAGAAGTTTTATGAGTCCCCAATCCTACCTTCATCTATGACAAAGCTTACTTTGTCCATGTGATGTACGATATGAGTGTTTCATTTTCGAACTCAATTTTAATCTATAGGTGGAATGTGAAGGGAGGCGAAACACTGTCAACCATTCGTTAAGACTAAACGAGTTTAATTTACCATTCCTTAAGGCCGATCTACACGTTACGCATTGATCGGGCAAACAGACCAAAAACTCTTCACATTCTTACATTTTTGACTTACGTCTTTGGCTCAGTTTTATTAAAACCATGGATGGCGCATTACTTTTTGTAATTATTTCATTGTATATTGCGAGATTAAAAATAACCTTTTTTTTATCACTCACGATGGGTTTAGAGGTGATTTCTGAATAGGACAAGATTATCCCATACGATTGTACTTCGCAAAATACGCCATAAACCTGCGGATTGGCGTAATTATTTACGAATGGTTACGGACACTTATATTAAGTTCATACCATTAGTAACCCCCCAAAAAACAAAAAGAAGACACTGACAAGCTAAGGAGTATCTCAACACATGAGATACTAACTACTACCTTAAAATTTCTAGTAACAGGTAGAAGCAACAAGATCTTTCAAACGACAAATCGAAGCGTTTCTGATGGAGGAGTAATTTCATACGCGAAGTTTTTTGATAGACTTACAAACGGAAGACTCTAAGTTCCCAAATTGGCAAATGCCAATTGTTCGCTGCTACTGTATGTGCTGGTAGGCGTTGTAGCTTTTTGACTGTGGCATGTCTTCCTAAAACCATACCGTAAGAACAAATCAAATAAAGAAAAAAATTATGTTCTATCGCTTTTCAAGAGCCTGACATGTCCAGATTTTGAGTTCGTCAAACCACTATTAACTTAGATGTCGTAATATTGACATTGTGGTTATTTTACTTCTTGTATGTTGCACCATTTTTAAAGGAGAAGGTGTCCTGAGGTGTCTGGCCGTGAAAATGTGGAAGATGGATGTTTGCACTTGGGAGACAGATGTAACGCAAGAAATATACACAACCTTCGATTTGTGGGCTTGTTATGAAAGATGCGAAACGGGTAAGGGCAGTGGCGTAACAATAGGGTGACTGGACGGACAAAATGCTACGGGCCCCAGTCGAAGGGGGCCCCCAGCCTGAGAGGACCTGTCCTCCCTTTCTAACAGTCCATTGTCTGCCAGAGGCAACAGTAGAACTAAAAAAAGGGGTCGCCGATAATTCTGGTGCTCCAGTTTGCCCCCCACCCTCCCCTCCTTGCCACCCCTGCCCTCCTAGATCTGGCACTGAGGGAGGGCCCCATCCTGTGTGAATTTGTCAATGGCCTCAAAGGTGTAGTTACGCCACTGGATAAGGGATATATTGAAGATATATTTTAATAATCAAGGATCAGTACCATGGAAGAAGAATGCCATCACCCACAGAGGAGAATTTGATCAAATAAATTAACGTTGAAACTAGTAATATCTTTAGCACAACTATTGCCTAGCTGTTAAATAAATCTGCTTCATTGTTAAGTGTATACATCTTTAACTTTTAATTATAAACCTCAGATTTCCTGATTCACAAGAGGTTACAACTTACAACAATTTTTCAGTCATCTTCTATATTACAAATTGTTTCTTTCGGTAATGAAAAGAGATCAAAAGATCATACAGAAGACCTGTAAATGTCATCTGCACAAGCACCAGAGCGCGCTGACTTCATAACTTTTAGAAACTCTTTACGAAAAACTGAAACAGAAAACTGATTTTTTCGTAACTATATCCTTTGAAGCTCCACGATCCACTTCATTACATTTTTCAACCAAAATGGCAGATGCTAGATTTTTTTTTTTTTTTTTTGTCACCGGATTCCTTTGACTTAACTTGCCGTAGGCAAGGATAACTACGACATATCTCAATGAATTCCTCACTAAAATCATGTTCACCACGTAGAAACTCTTGTTTAAACAAAAACAAAATAATAGTTATTTTTGCTAGACGATAGACAAGAGATGATAAATTGCTGAAGTGAAAACATCAGTCAAGATGGATTCGCGTCTACACCTAACCGTATGTTTGACGATTTACAGGAAAACAGTGCTCCGGCCGATCCGTTTTCTAGAAGTCGTCCGTCTTCTTTCAGTTTAGATAAAACGTCAGTTTTACTGTACACGTACACTGTTTTGTCTGAAACGTTTTACTTAATCACGTATAAATGTCCGTCAAGACCTTACGTATAGCCGGCCTTTACCCAAATGTCGCTAAGCCACCACAGAACAATCAGCAAGAGAGAATCGCCATGTATCGATTAGCCTCTTCTGCGGAGTGGACGGGGAAACAGAAGTAATCACTACCGGTTTCCTGCTTCGGAGATTAAGCGACACAAGCTGCGGTCAGACAAAGGGTCAGCCAGTTAGATGGGACCATTACGCGGTTTCGCAGACTACCGGCACTGGGTCAGGCGAGCCCATTGTCATCTCTGCCTAAAGGACCTGCAGACAATGACAAGAAAACAGTGCGCGGATTAAACATGATCACTGTGATGAAATACCTGCACCGCAGCCAATAACCGACATCCTACATATAAATAAGAAAATTGTTGATGTTATGTCCACAAGGAAAAATTTAATGTTTATTGTTTTTCCAGACGATAATCTTACTGAAACTGGAGAATGTAGACTGTCGACTTACACTTCTTTCTCAAAGATCAGATTCGACCAGTGACCATCTGAAGTGAACTGTGCAAATTTTGTCTTGCGCACTTTACCTCGCAGGGCATATGCCTTGTTTTTCCTAATAAGCCGCATTCACATGAAGACTAGTTTTTTCAGTAAACAATACCTTGATGGGGATGGTTAAATCGTTGGAATACCGTTCTGGAGGAGACACGTTCCAATCGAGTTGAAGAAATGCATATTATGGCTTTCTGTAATTTCCTATAAATACTAACAGTCATGATCACTTTCTCCAATTAACACAAAGCTGTAGTACAGTGAGTTGTTTTGTTTACATTCAGTTACATGCACTAGTAGCCTACTGTTAGTTCGATTAAATGGTTGCTGACTTCGCAGCTGCCTTAGGACTGTTTATTTTGTGAGTTGTTTTGTTTACATTCAGTTACATGCACTAGTAGCCTACTGTTAGTTCGATTAAATGGTTGCTGACTTCGCAGCTGCCTTAGGACTGTTTATTTTGTGTTACGTATGCCAATGTTGTAAATACTTTGTTTTTAGTGGCGATATTCTATTTAATGTTATAGCAGTGCTTTCACGAGCAAGCCGAAGGTTTAAATATTGGTGGATGGCGCCACTATTTTTACCAACTTTATTTGTTTGTCAATTTCTAAATGCTTATGGCATATGGTCAACTTGTAATTAATGTTCTTAGTCTAAGTAGGTGAGTATCAGCTTGAATATGTATATATAACGAGTTTTACAACATTTGTAGATATCATCTACTCATTTATTATAGACAAATGGTTTATCGCTAATTGCAACGACAGATGACAACATTGGACTACCGTTTTGTGTCATGCATAGCTGGTGAATGCAACATAAAATGCTCCTGGTTCAGATGGTAACTGATGACTGTTTCGCATATTTAAATCACTACTCACGTGATTCCAGAAAGGTTCATTCCGAAAATCGCTTCAAAGATGTTTATAATACGAAAAAGTGAAGATTGAATCCTTTACAAGGTTATTTTCTGGGATTTTGCTGCCTTTTGGCAACTACTTCAATTTTCCATAATAGTTTGAACACTTTATTAGAGGAATATAACAGATAGCTGAAAAGTTACCATTCGAAAGGAGAATAATGAGGCGCTGGTGGCTGTAACAGAATGAACTATTGAAATGGATATTAGGGAGCGTCCATAAACCACGTAGCTCCATTTTGGCCTCCTGTGAAACCTCCCCCCCCCCCCACATGTACAACGTAGATTTTTTTCCCTTTTGATTCCAGAATATATTTTGTACTGTTTTCTCCAGTCAAACTATTGTAAATTACATACAGAGATAATTAACTAAGGGAAATAAATATTCACATGCTGTTGTGTGTTCTGTTCCTCATTTTAACTGTGAAAATTTTATGAAAAGAAAGCTACGTGTCCTGGTTTGGAAACCCCCCCCCCCTCCCCCCACGTAGCCTTCTAGCCAATGACTCCCCCTAATGGACAGAGCCACGTAGTTTGTGCACGTTCCCTTATGAAGAATGAGTGATCTTGGTGTCTGATATTGACATGATTTAGTAGAAAGAAAATTTATTTGAGGAAATCTTGTTGAAAGTTGTAGTGCAGAGGTGTATACATGATTCACAAGCGTGGGTAGGAATAAAGTAAGAAACCACTGGTTCGCGTAAAGAAAATTTCACAAGGAAGTGTTTTGTCCCAATATTGTCCAGTTTAATTCTAGGGAAATTTGCTAGAAAGACAAAGAAAAATTTCAATTCACAATTTAATATAACGATATCTACAGTAACACAATGAGATGGAAGCTAAGAAAGAATTGCTGCAGGACTGGAACAGATAGTTGATAAGATAGGGCCTTGTCATTAGAGAGGAAAGAGTTATATGCTGATGATTGGAAAGATACACTCAGATTCAGTAATGTGGCGAATGTCAGTATGTACAGTACATACATATCTGACACCCTTGCTTCGTGTTTCGTCCTTATGTATAAATAAGGTTTTTTACCTAAATACTTTAAACAGTGTTAGTCTTAATGTGTCGTCGCTGACCTTCTGCTTTCATCTGTGGCCAGTTAGGGGTTTTTAATTTTCTTACCCTTTCTTATTTTCATTACCTAAAAGTGTTTTTCATTTTCATTACCGGTATTGTAATTATAGCACGGGTAAGACTGTGTGATTGGTTACTTGCTGATGGAGGCTAGAGTAGAGGAAGACAAAGCTTAGTAAATATGAAGCACATAATCTAAGGACTTTGGCTGTGATGAGTACGTGGAGACATTAACGCAGGAAAGGAAATATGATAAACCTTATGAAACGAATATAGAGAGTGATGCCAGAGAAAAGGATAAAAATATAATAAAGAACCTAAAGGATATAACTTACATCTGACCGTAGACACCAGTAGCTAAGAAACTCCTTCAGCATAAGAGTTGAATATGTTAAAAAATAATACAAATAATACCCGTAATATCTCTGGGAATCAAGTTTCTTAGGCAAATCAAGAAGAGTGCAAATGACAGCAAAAACATGGAGTGAGTAAGAGAATGAAATGTTTCCAAAACCACCATTATTATTTTTTTTTTTTCAGTCACGAACTTTCAATTCCTCTGGAGTGATTTCGGTAAACTATGAACAACCGAAATCTGGATGGCCTAATGGAGATATGAACTCATGTCCTCTCTGATGCCAGACCCGACGTTAGTGCTCATCCACCAGGTTCGGTAAAACCACTAACGCAGTGACAAATTTGAAACACAAGGAAAAAAAAAAGTGAAGATAGCAGTTTGTTTCATTTCAAATACACCATAATCGACCCGCTCTGTTTGACATGTGTCAGTATTGGGTAAATATTAACTCTGTACAATGTGGGTTACTAGTAATCAACGAGAGAGCATTTAACAAGCTTGTCAGGGATGATATGTTTGTATATTCTGTGGCCACTGAAATTCCTGTGCCTCGGACTGTGTATCCGTCATGTAGGTTAGATAAAATCCACCCATAAATTTTGTAGTTACTTCGTTCTCTTCATAATGCTTGTGACAGATATTTAAAAAAAACAAAAAAAACTACAGCTTTAGAAATGCGATGTGTCTTATTTTACTATGCGAACAGGTTGCACTTTAGTAATAAGTGAAAATTCATAACCATAGTTGAAACTTTCGGTTAACGTTAGGTGGTATTTTTAATATCAGAGAGACAGTTTTTGGGCCATATTTTCATGCAAGGAATCTTCTGCTCTGTCGGGTAAGGTAGTCTAAATATGATTGACACTCGGCTTGGTCTGAGTCCCCAAATTTCTGACCATGGAAGTCGGGAGGTATAAACAGGGCCAATCCAACAGCCAATAAGAGGACATGAATAACGAATTTCGACTCCGAGACAGGTATTCCTTTTGTTTTATCATTGATTTTCAATAGGACTGAACAGATGGCAACAAAGTTCACAAAGTAGAGTCACCCATTGATCATCAATTTGGAAATTCTCAGAAGACTCGATATCTGGTTTTCGTATGGGCCATACCGACCACAGTTTTTAAGTGTTTCTCACATCGAAACGTTTTGAGTATCAAAACTGACGTTGGCTAGTCGTCCGAGGACTACTTCAGGAGAATGCTGACTCTTTGAACGGCGATGGTTTTATAACGGAGCTTCCTTAATTCCTCTGTCCCATCTCTTATTTTGGATTAACTTTAAATGTGCGAAAGATATAGCTCCAGCGATCAAATTTGAAATTTAAGCTTGGAAGCTGAACGTACACTGATTTCTTCTTCCTTATAGCGTTATGTCTCATCGAGGAAACTAGATGCCGGAGAGGATGGAAAACAAGTAAGGGAAGGAATTTTGCCATGACCTTTTGAAGAAACCTTATCTTTACTTCTGGCCTTAGTCCTCGTAACGTTGAGGTCATTAGAGGAGCGAAAGGACTGGGGCAAAGGAAAGGGAATGAATTCGGCCATGACCCATTCTCCTGGAATGATTTGGCGAAACCATGGAAAAAGCTAAATCTGGATGACCGGACGGAGGTTTGAACCCACGTCCTCTGGAATGCGAGACCACAGCGTTACAGCTCACCGACCACGCTCGGTTTTCAGGAACCATTACGTCATTCACATGGAGTTATTTTGGGGAACTACGGAAAACCGAAATTTGGATGGCTGGACGGGGATTTGATCTC
The DNA here is from genome assembly GCA_031002005.1 of Vandiemenella viatica. Taxonomy (NCBI): domain Eukaryota; kingdom Metazoa; phylum Arthropoda; class Insecta; order Orthoptera; family Morabidae; genus Vandiemenella; species Vandiemenella viatica. The sequence goes on from JARYHS010013631.1 coordinate 68,514,629, forward strand.
GGGTTCTCCGGAATAATAGGCCCAAGCGTTTCTGTCGGTCTTTTACTGCAGTTGCTGCTGCAAATAAGTTGTCATATCCTTTGTTATTCTATTATAGATTTTTAATTTTACAACAAGAAGTTCAGTTATCATCTTAAATTTATGAATATGGTTTGAAATATGGCGCTTTATGTATTTACGGAATCTATGATTTTTAGCAAATCAGAGGGAGATTAGACGGGAAATGAAACATTAATTTGTAATACATGGGACATCAATGTTTCAGTTATGCCTGTTACTTTTGTGGATGACAATGACATGTAATGACAGGAAAGCATTTTCGTTTAACCTTGACGGCTGAATCCTTCACAACGAGGAAGACAGTTGCTTGTCGTGTTGTAGTAGCGAAGCCGGAAAAGTGTGAAAGGGTGCGTTCGAGTTCTAGGGATTCGATTGGCGTAATCGGACGAGGACAAGGTCGTGTCGCTGTTAGTCACAAATGTTTCCTTCCTACGCTGCCAGTGGAACGATTTATAAGAGTAATGATTGCTGATTTATAAGAGTACTGAGAACTGATAACAATTACGTCGTAATAAACCCGGCCTTGAGACATGTAGCTTGTAGTAGCAGATGGCTGTTGAACGCTTTAAGTTTTTTGGTAAAAAATAAATAAAATAAATCAGAATAACAAAATAATAATACACTTCTTTACTCTTCCATACCATCGCCAAAAAAGAAAATCTGTAGAAAAATCAACAAAACCACCAGATAATACTTCATAAAGACTTTACTCAATGTTATGTAACTAACCTCAATGCCCGTCAAGACTGACGGGTTGAATGGACTGTTCTGGCAAGTCATGCCTTCATAGTTGCTTACTTGTTATAAAATAACGCTCAATGTACTTCCTCGTGCCTTACGTTGTAGCAAAAGGTTTCAGTTGTCATCCTGGTCCAGTTTGCATTTCAAAATAACCACACACTCTGCTAATATTGCCGTTAGAAAATCAAAGCTTGAATCACACGCGAATATGTTAATGACGTGTATTACGATGTAAACTTAACCCAAATTCTTCACAAGTTCTTATATATTTCTTTTTCGTGATTCGAATCCATATTAAATCGTTTGAATGGTTAACACAGTTAAATGCGGCCGAAATTAATCTTAACAACTTACGTTATACAGCATAATATTAGTTTTAATCTTGGTCTAGGCCGCATAGCTCGCGACCATTGAGGAACTACTTTCGATCAAACAGAGTAATGTGGCGCTAATGAAAACAAATTCTTATATTAAAAAAAAATAAAATAACTTCCTTATGTTCTCTGCCGTAACATTAAATGCCAGTTGTCATTCTGATCCGGCCTAAATTTGAATCCAATCAAAACTTCCGCTATCATTTTTGCCCGAAAATTAAAGCATTTTGCATACATACGAATGAGTTAAGAATTTACCTAAAACTTCTACATCGAACGAATATAAATAAACAAAACGCAAATAATAATATTAATTTGTTAATTTAAACACTATACTTACTTACTTTTCTTTCAGTCTTTGGCAATTTATATTTTCGCGGATGGTTAACTAATTAGAAATGCTACTAAATAGCCTCTCATATAAGTTGTCTCTGGTCGTTGTAAATACTGTAACAAAGGCTGTGTGCGTTATGTCACAGCATGAATTCACCCCGTAACAAACACAGTGACCAAGATTACTATTTTATTAGTATATATTATACATTCTCTTTGCTCCCGACAGGTCCTGAGCAAATCTTAAGCTTTAAATTTAAAAAATTGAATCTCGCACCTTTATCCTGTAAGTTGGTAAGAGTGTTGACATGTAACAGGCAGCATAGTGCAGATGAAACACGTCACAGCATCTGAACAGAGACACCTGCCGCACTTTGAACTTGCGCCAGGAAAGTACAGATATCTGTTATTCGGTTTTTGCATAGTGTAGGTATGAACACTATTGAAATTCAAGTAATTTGTGACGGCGCGGCGGCAAGTCTACGAATTGAGAATGAAATTTGCAGATGACGTGACTTCTGTGGAAGATGCACCTCGTCAAAGTCAGGCACATCGTGGAAAACTGCTGTTTCATATTGCAACAGTCATCATACAGTACACCACAATGTTCATGATATACTCTAGTTTCAGAAAGTTTCTGTGAGATGGGTGCACAGCAGCTACTCCTGAACGGAAAGAATGTGTTGGTACTTCTGCGGCACGTTGAACGGAAAGGTGATTACTTCTTTGCAAGAGTCATAACTGGGGTGAAACCTAGGTTCACTTCAATCAATCGGAAACGAGGAGAGCCAGCAATTAATTATAATCTACTCATGTCAAAAATTGAAGAAGTTTCGAACACAACATAAAGGCATTAAATCTGAGCACACGTCTAGAGGAATCTCTGTCACCAGTATATATACGAGGGTGAGTCAAATGAAAACCTTAAATTTGTAATAAAAAAATCGAAATTTCGCGTCGTTATCCTGTAAGTTGGTAAGCGTGCTACAAGCAGCGTGCAGAATGGCCTGTAGGTGGCAGCATAGTGCAGATGCACAAATACCCTCGCAGTATCAGTATAAAGATGACTGCCCCACTTGAGACTTCCACCAGGGAAGAACAGCATTCTGTTATTCGGTTTTTGAGTAGTGAAGGTGTGAAACCTATTGAAATTCATCGAAGAATGAAGGTTCAGTACGGTGATGCATGTTTGTCACAGAAGAAAGTCTACGAATGGAGTAGGAACTTCGCAAATGGTGTGTCTTCAGTGGAAGATGCTCCTCGTCCAAGTCAGGCACAACGAGTTGTGACTCCACAGAACATTGCAGCAGTTGAAGCCATAGTGATGGAAAACCAACGAGTGACACTGAATGACATTGCAGCATGTTTAAAGATTAGTCTTGGTTCAGCACACCATATTGTGCATGATGTGCTCCAGTTTTACAAAGTGTCTGCAAGATGAGTGTGACGGCAGCTGACTCCTGAAATGAGAGAACGACGTCTAGATGCTTGTGAAGAACTTCTTCGGCGCTTTGAACGAGAAGGTGATGCCTTTCTTGCAAGAATCGTTACTGGGGACGAAACCTGGGTTCACTTCCACCAACCGGAAACGAAGAGAGCGAGCAAGGAATGCCACCATTTCTCATCACCAAAACCAAAAACGTTTCGAACAGAACCATAAGCAGGGAAGGTTATGCTGACTCTCTTTTGGGACGAAAAAGGCGTCATTTTGGAGCATTACATGCCTAGAGGGACCACTGTCATCAGTGCATCATACATAGATCTCCAAAAAAATCATCTTCGGCCTGTAATCAAATCAAAGCGACGTGGATTGCTGTCATCAGGTGTCCTTTTGCAACATGACAATGCAAGGCCCTACACTGCCCGTACAACAGTTGCAACAATCACAGACCTACATTTTGAGTGTCTTCCTCATCCACCATACTCACCAGACCTTGCCCCAAGTGATTTCCATATGTTTGGACCACTCAAAGAAGCAATGGGAGGAAATAAGTTCCGTTCTGATGAAGAGGTACGCCACGCGGTGCATGAGTGGTTGCGCGGACTACCAAAAGAATTTTTTTCTAAAGGAATTTATGCAATTTGTAAGCGCTCGAGGACTTGCATTGAGCGTGGGGGAGATTATGTTGAAAAGTGATACAGCTTTGTACCACTTCTGCACAATAAATAATATTTAAAAAATACTTAAGGTTTTAATTTGACTCACCCTCGTATTTGCTGTTTACATGACAGTGAAAGGCACCGTACTGTCCGTATAACAGTTGCAACTGTCACAGACCTGCATTTTGAGCGTCTCCATCAACCGGTATATTCACTAGACCTTGCCCAAAGGGATTCCATATGTCTGGTCCACCCAAAAACTCAGTGTGAGGGAGGACGTTCCGTTCTGATGAAAATTTACGCCACTTAGTGCATGAGTAGTTGGAGGGCTACCAGAATTATTTATTGAACATATTCATGCACTTTGTAACCGATGGAGAGCTTGCGTTTAAGGGAACGGTGAAAAGTGATACAGCTATGTACGAGTTGTGCGTAATAAATACTACCTAAAACACATTTAAGGTTTTCGCTTGATTTACCCTTGAAAATACAAAACCTTGTTTTGTTATATCACAAACGGTAGGTGAAACATTTTACAGGAAAGTAGTGGGTTAGGGTTATTGTGTAAACTTTCCACATTTGTTTTCTTCACTTCGCGCTAAATTATTTTTTTCTGCTGCAATGCTGCAGCAGCATTGCAATAGATTCACATCTGGATTAATTATTCATTGTTGTCCTAAGGTGATCAGTTACCTGCAATACCGGGGAATAAGATGGAAATAACATGAGATAAAGGGAACTTATTTAATTTAAATTTCTTTCCACAACTAATAATGCAGTTGACCAACGATTTCCCTTCCATACCGATCCATTTCCTTTCTTTTGTAAGAAATAGAAACTAATGTCCATAACTTAAAATCACATACTGATAAAATATTACTGTCATTTGTATCTCATTTTAGGCTAATAAACTCATTTTTGACTCTGAGAAGTCAATTTTATCGTATGAACGAGAAGAAAATACTTCTTACTGATTTGAATGCGTCATAACGTTAAATTTTTATTTCAGAATAAATTACATAGTCCGAGGAAAATTTCTTAGATCATATATTTCATTTTCACAGAAACATGTTTCTTTACATTTTTTTGTTATATTTGTTTATTTGCCTTTTGAGGGTCCCGCTTCCTTTCCCTGAAGACAACAACTGAAAATATAGCAAAAAGTTGATCATTTTTTAGTACGTTTTCGCCATATCTTATGTACAGAACAAAGTCTTGGGTGCAGAGAATCACAGGATGAACTAGTATAAGATACGAAAGTATTGAAATTTGTGGTAGTGCTTCGAATTCCTCATTTCCTAAAGAGTATTTCATTATTGTGACATTTCCTATTTCTGCGACTGAGATTAACATTTTTATGTTGGCTAGAAACAAGGAAAATATTTTGTTTGCAACTGAAAAGATGCGTGGCGCTGCGTAAGTTCTTGCTTTAATTTACGGACTGATGCCCTGGGGAAATCAAAACATGAGGTTTTCTTTTATTTTGTGGTTGACGTGATACCTGCTACTCGAAAAGCAGAGGTATACACTGTCGATGGAAACACCTGATCCAACGCGGTGATTCAGACTTGTCAGATTATAGCCGAGATGGTGTGATAAATATCCGGGGGGGGGGGGTAGCTCAGATGAGAGAGCGCTCGCCTAGCATGTGAGAGGCATTGGGATCGATACCCGGTGCCTTCATAGACTTTAATTGGCAGTCTACAGAATGGAGCCACTGATGCAATAGCTCAAACGGATTTTTTTGTTTGCTTGCTACTCTGTTCTACTTTTCCAAGAAATCAATAATAACGTAATTGAAGAAATAAGGCAGTTCCCTACTCTATACGGTACAGTAGTCAGTATTTTTTAACAGTTTTACAGTCTTTGTTTGTGAGTTTAATTCCTGGAATTGTTTTGTAATGTGTATTACTATCTTTGGACGAGTCTTGCCTTGTTCGGATGTTTTTGTTATGAAGATTTCGTCGAAATAAAAAGAGAGGTGAAAGTGTATTCGGCCGTCTTGTTACCTCACTGAACTCACATTTCAGTTTAGAGATTGTGTTTATCATCCTTTGGTGAAAGGAAAAAAAAAAGTCACCTGGCAACCGGATGGTAAAAACCTGTTAATTAAAGAACTAATTAATGTAGTTTCAATCAGTATTATTTAAAGGACCATCCAGCGAGATCCTTGACAATATTTCATGCATGGTAAAAAATCTGAGCACAAAATTGGTAGAATCTTTTTTTAAATGATCTAGTCCTTGTTCATAATCTATTTTTCTCATTTCTTTTTTTTTTAGTCTGAATTCAATAAATGCAACATCCACCTTGCACGTAGGTTTTTCATATTTAATTCCAATGCAAAATATACTGCAGCCTTTCTTCTGACATGCCTACCGCTACATTTTAAGCACATTTTATCACCAACCATGCAACACTATACATATCACCTTACGGCTGTAATTTCATATTTGCAGTTTCTGATAGTCCTTTACATGGATCATCTTCAAGAGATGAAAGTCCACATTTAAATTCAGCCGCCAAATTTTTCAGTGTTGAAAATGGAGGAGCAGATTTCAAAAACCTTCACCAACTTTGGATGAACTTCGGTTAACAATAAATCATCCAAAATGAAGAATTTTATGATAGCACAATATTTCACTTTATACGTTTCGAGGAAAAACACACAATACGTCTACTGCTTAAAAAAGTCTTATTATTACGACATGTGCACTAACATAACAAAGAAATGAATTGATAGCCATGCCTTCTCTGTGACAGGCTAAAAACCTGCCCTCGTAGTCCTACATACAGTTAACGTCCTAGTGCTAGACAGGAATTTCGCTAAATGACAGGAAGTTAAACAAGATAGTTGCTTACGTATGTTGTCATATCGATATCAGGTGTTAAGTTGCAGTCCATGGTATACTGAAGAAGTGTGACACAAATGTTGATTTACATCCTCCTAGACAGTCCGTAGAGTCGCTATCAAACTCAATGTAGTTGTCACGCTGTTGTATGTCGTTGAAACTACCGTCTTCTGTAGATTCAGAGAGAGAGTAATCATTATTGAATACAGAGAAGTGCAGACTTGTCTCACACCGGTCCCATTCGCTATATTGCTGAAAATATCCAGAACATGTTCAGTGCAACTGCATCTGATGTCTAACTTGGAATAACATCTTCTTAAGATGATATACCATATTCCCGGCGTATGCGATTTCCAGAAAGAATGAATACTCTCCCTGGGATCTCTCTGGGAGAGATGAATTGGATTGATTTTCCTTTGTCCTCCCTTTCCAGTGTCTGTTCGTATGTGCTATTGTAGATGTGGATGACTGTGATAATGTGTATGTCCAGTACAGAGTGTTGTTTGTGTTGGATGAAAAAAGAGATGAAGAAGGGAGAGGGTGAAACTATGTCTTTCGACGAATGAATCACCGTCAACACTGTCGCATGTCCTCACTTCATATGCACCACGAAGATGTTTGTGATTTAGCTCAGGACTTCTGATTATTAGGAATTGTGCAACACCACCTCCTGTACTGCCAGCCAAGTCCTCACAGCAAACATTTCCTCCACCACCAGGACACGAACCAGCTAACCCTGTATCAGCGCCCGACACAGCAAGGTGCCGACTGAGCGTGGTTGGTGATCGGTCAACGTTCTGGCCTCGCATTCGGGAGGATGCCGGTTCGGATCCCCGTCCGGGCATACAGATTTGGGTTTTCCATGGTTTCCCCAAATCACTCCAGGTGATACTTCCTTCAAAAGGCCATGGAAGAATTCCTTCCCGTTCCTAGTCCCCAGTCCCTTCTCGCCTCTAATGACCTCGACGTCGACGAGGCCTAAAGCCATACGAAAAAAAGCAGGGTGCCGCAGCCAACTCGGCCAACACTTCATCGGAAAATCTTATCGCAAAACTGTTACAAGTTCTATTATGAATATCAGGCTGCTTTTGCCTTTATAAGAAATTTATCCTCTAACCGGAACAATTACTAGAGGTGAATAGGTCAGTGATTAACACTGGTGTGGTAAACTTGCACATGAGTAGGTTGCGTGTTGAAGTGAAATTTACTTGTAAGATTCAGGACACAATTTAGCGAACTGGGAAGATAGTAGAAATATAAACATATTATACACAAGTCGTAAATCGAAAATTCGGTGAAGATGAATGGTTTATTTTTACTCCTCACCAGCTCTTGCCAAAATTAGGGGTTCTCTGCCTTTGATGAGTTTTACTCATCTTTAGCATGGTCATATTTTGATTTTTACCTCCACATACTCTTGCCGAAGCCAAGCATTTCATACCTAGGGACCGTGCACAAACTACGTGGCTCGATCGAGGGGGGGGGGAGGAGGGGTTAGCTGAAATGCTACGCTGGGTGACGTGGGGAGAGGGGGGGGGGGTTCCGAGCCAGGTCATGTAGATTCCCTTTCATAACATTTTTCAAAGTTAAAATGAGGAACAGAATTCACAACAGCATGTGAATATTTATTTCCCGCAGTTAATTATCTCCGTATGTAATTTACAATAGTCTGACAAGAGAAAACAATACAAAATGTCTTCTGGAATCAAAAGGGAAAAAAGCTACGTGCTACGTGGGGGTTGAGGGGGGGGGGGTTCATATGAGGCCAAAATGGGGCTACGTGATTTATGCACGCTCCCTTATTGTCAGGTCGTATCATGCGATTCAGATTTTACGATATAGTTACATTTATACAGAATGTTGGTGAGAAGGGAAGCAATTTATTTGGTGGGAAATGAGAAGAGGTTAGTGTATCGGGGCTACAGTTAATCCTTTATCGCCCTAGGGTTCTGGTGGGGTGTCTCAATGTTTGTTTCATCACAGAACTAAAATAAATAACAGTTATTACAAAGTAGAAGTATGAGGTTTGCTGTGTTTATTGAGTAAAGAACGGAACGCGTGTTGTTTGATGATAGTCTAGGTTGGCCAAAATCGAAAAATGGAAGGGATTGTTTCCCATGTTCTGTAATTATGAGTACAATGATGACGCGATGCACGAGTTATGAAATGCACGTAGTCTCACCTTTCTTGATTCTAGAGGGATGATGTGATACCCACATGACAAGTAGCAAATACAGGTGTTATTTTTAATGGAAACCAGGGCTAAACAATTTGTTTCAGAAAATCACCTGGAACACGTCCAAGGAAAGGAGCTGTGTTGGGAGTCTGTCTGAAGTGGGATCTTGCCCTATTACTTACCCGCATTATCGTGAAAAATCTTCGGTCATTTGCGATTTTCATTATACACGGTCGTTGTTAGTGTCAGGTGAGTTACTTTCAATGAAAATAGGTTTAGAAACATATATTAAGAAGTGCTAAACTTTTGATTACGCTTCCATTAACATGTTTTAATTTAAGTATTAGAAACAATTATTTACTTTTGCCCACGTACTGTTGGTTTAAACCAGATTAATTTATGTAGAGTAGGCCAGCCTAAAAATTATGTCTCAAAGCCATTTCATTCCAAAAAAGTGGCTGTTCTCAACAGTTAGTACAGACATTAAACGACTGATGATGCGAACTATCTACTACTGCTTATTTTTTGGTTTAAAATTTCAAACACATTACATTTAACAAATCTAAAAAAAATTAGAAACGTTTCAGTAATCGAATCCTAGGAACTTAACCGGTAATAGGATTCTTTGAACACGATTTACTTGCATTACTGAAATTTGAGTGATAGCTAATTTATCTCATCATAATTTGTAGCAGATGTTCATCTTCCCCGAGAGAATTCTGCGGGGGCAAAATGTTAATCTTCTTCACTGCACATTTTTCTTTTGTAAATTCGTTTAGTTTTCAATCTGAAACTATAAGGTAAATTCGTATGCTCTTGCGACCTGGAAATAAAGTTTTAACTTGCTGTGCATTTCGCCTGTCATGGCTGAACCTGTTGTGTAATGTGGAATACGAACCGCGGAACGTCTTAGCGTAGCTTAGATGATCTTAAAAATTCCTGGCTTCACGGACTTTGAAAGCAAGCATCTTAACAACTTCACAGTAAATTTTTTAAAACATATATATAAAAAAAAGAATGAATAGTTTTAGAGGGATTGATGCAACTACGTCATTTCCAAAGGGAAATATTCTTAACAGATTTTTAGTTACGCCTGAAATTACAGAAACCGTAGTAATTATGTTCAAAAAAGTAATCTTTTATTAAATTCCATATATTTTCTTTCTCTTATGAGCTATCAGACCACTCATTTTAATCCTAGGAAAAGAACTAAAATAAAATATTTCTCGCAGTTATTCAATATCGGATTTTATAAAAGATGTTTAGAGATGTATGTAGTCATTTGTGTGTGATTTATATTATTTTAATGACCATCTCAAAATGAGGAGTAATTTACTCTAATGATAATATTTGCTAATAAAGGTAAAATACTGCAATTACTGGATTGTAGAGCAGATGGGTCATTTGGTGAAATATGCTCTTGAAAGTAGAAATTTCATCGTGCATTGCTACTGTGATACAAAGATTCTTGTCATGCACGCCTGCAACATGAATGTTCTAACAGGTAAGATATACCATAAAATCATTTGAACGAGTGAAAATGGTAGGAGATATTAAATCAAGATGAATTTATGTACCAGAAAAAAAGGATACAAGAGAACTATTCTTACTTAATTGTTGAAAGTCAGACCAAGGTTTTTTTTAAAAAATTCAAATTAAATTCCTTCTTTTAATAACTGTTTTATAATGATCCGTTTATTTCCATACGCGTTTCTCGTCACAATTTTACCATTATCAGTGGAATCTTAGTAGAAGCGGTTACTTGTTGATCAGGAACAGCACTTGCCGTTGTACAATCATTTATGTTGGAACCGGTCAACATTTTAACTTTTGAATCGGTGCTATTACACTATTGCCACTATTTTTATATAAATACAAAATTAACGTTATTACATTCGTTTAGTACGGTCTTTACTACCGAGAATACGTATCAATTACTTAATAACCTTTTTATTAAATAATCTTACTATACATCTTGTTTTGCGTTATGCGATTTTTTACAATAAATTGTGCAGCATCTCTTCCGATAATTTATTCCAGTCTCCATATCTAATACTTGATGTCTAGTTCTAATTTATGGTCATGTTCATCTCTTCCTTTATACATATTACTACTAATTCCCAACCGATATACATCCAGGTATAATCGACGATGTTCAGCCGCCTATGGTTTTCTAGTGATTCCCATCCTTCCTTCATTATTTCAGTTGCTGGCTGTGCCACTTGATTTCCACGAACAAACCTGGCTTTTCTCTTCTTCAACCCCTCTAACTCCTGTACCTGTATTTTTTTTTTTTTTTTTTTTTTTGTAACTGCTTTACGTCTCTTTTTAACATCGAGGTCTTTAGAGACGGGTCCTGTATCTGGGAAACGTAATGGAGTAAAATAAGTTGACTACATTTGCTTAAATGACCCTGCCAAAATATTAATTCGAGCATTTTTTTAACATTTACTTTGCCTCCAAACGAACGCATTAAAACTAGAAGATACAAAATTCAAGGAGGCTAGTAAAATAGGTAACAAAGATTCCCTGATTCCTAGCATTACGTAAATTTACACTTATAGTCGGTGATAATTATTATAACAAGATAAATGTCACTTTATATTTATTTTATTGTAACTTTTTCCTCCCATCGATCAATTTTATGCAATTTTAGGTCTGTCTCTCCATATATAGCACATTGTTAGCTATGCCGGTCGTGAAATTTATAGTCACTCCTTCTAGCCACTCGTCATATTGTCAGACACCAATTACTTGACTTGCGCATACTCCAAAAATAAAGGTTCTTAAAGGGTTTTTTTGCTTATCTTACATCTTATCGACGTCGTGGTCGTTAGAGGCGGGTAGGAACTGGGGTCAAGGAACGGGAAGGAGTTCGGCCACGGCCTTTTGAAGGAAGCATTCTGGCAATCGCCTGGAGTGATTTGGGGAGACGAAGGAAAACCCAAATCTGGATGCCTGGACGGGGATTCGAAGCATCGTCCTCCCGAAATCGAGGTCAGAGCGTTACTGCTTACCTAACACGCCTTCTTTCAGCCGAAACAAAAATTTTCTCGCCCCCCTTCCTCTCCCTCGCCACAACTTTTACTATTAAAAAAAAGTAAATGCCTTTTTCTCAGTACTAACAATTACAATGTGATGTTCAAATATCGGAGTTAAGTCTAAGAGGAGGTGAAGAGACATACGACCGACTTATCTTTTCGCTCCCAAATTCGGAACCTATTCTCTAAAAATTTTCTGTATATTGACTTTAAATAGCATATCTGCTGGCAAATGGTGCTCAACGGTATGACTTCTCGAATGGAACTGCCACAACCTATAAATGCGAATCCAGTACATCCTTTATTACACACCTCCAGCTCCTGTATATGATAACTATAACGCAGGTCTCATACCGGCCCTCCATTTTCAATCTAGAGCCAAGGTTTTGCTACACTGATTTCTAAACTATTCTCCTGCAGAAATGAATTTATTATCAAACGATATCCCCGGATGTTTGTATTTTCTGCTCCTACCAAGCATTTCCACATCCGTCATGGGTGGGTGGTAACGAAAATGTTTCATTTCTATGAGGCAAATTAATTATAATTGACAACATAAATCAAGCAGAAAGCCAGAACAGGGAATTTTTAGATGTAAACAGAAAATATTTGAAACATAAATACAAAGGCTAAACACTTCATAGCAGCTGTTTTGTCGGCAAATAGTAATAAATAAATGAACATTTGACATATAAAAAATATTTCTGACTATTCGTACGATGGATTAGAAAAGTAGAAATAGTGACCGCTATTTTACTTACTGATCTTGTATTATTTTTTAGAGGTATTTGTTATGACTTTACGCCTCGGCGAAGTCGTTAGATGCGGGAGAGGATTTGGAACCATGAACGGGAAGGAATCCGGCCATGGCCTTTTGGAGGCACAATCCCGAAGTTTTCATGGAGTGATTTCAGAAAATCATGGAAAATCGGAAGCTGGATGATCCGAGTGAGATTGGAACCGGCGTCGTCCCAAATACCAGACCCAGCGCCAAGTTCTGCGCCTTATCACCAACTATGTACTATGAACAAGTTTTCTCACAACGATAAAGTTCAAGTTTTTTGAAGCTGAAATAGACTTCTTTACAAAGAGAAGATATCTCACACAGGGGCGCAGCTATCAGCTCACGGGGGTTTCCTGAAGCTCAAAATTTCCCTAGCAGCAAACCTCACAATACTTGGTAGAGCTAATGGATAAAAAAAAGTCGCCCATCAGGCCTTAGTGCCCAAAATATTTTTTTGGCCCGGGGCCCTTGTTAACCTAGCTACGGTACTGAATTCTCACGATGGATTTCGATGTTGGGGATACGGTACTCTTTTTAAACACTAATTCTAAAACGGATGTTCCCTTATATTTAGGAACACAAAGTTACCGAGGGAGGAAGTAAGTAGCTACCTGAGGCGTACCAACTAAGGGTTGCAATCCTGCAGTGTTTTCAATCCTGAATTTGCGGATTGGTCAACCCCGCTGGATCCGGCACAATTTTTAAAGTCTTATCAAATTAAGTAATAAACATCTATTTGTTGAATTAATAAATCAGTTTTAATGTTAAATAATAAAATCAACAGTTAACAATATATTAATTAGCAAAATAATATTAATTTAATAATTTCTAGCCTACTGTAAATGTATTTTGCTTTTGGCACTTAAGTTTTAAATCCACTTCTAGGTAATAAGTAAATAATCAAATATGGGAAGTATTCAGATCACATTACATGCGTTACAGTTTACCACATCAGTCTGATAATAATCATCTACCTAATAACTATCATTAATTTTTAAAGCATTACGTTGTATATAGCTAGCGGCCGAGAATGCCATTTCTGCCTCCTCGCTCGTTGGTTTGATTGAAATGGTTGTAAACAAAAGACTTTTTGAAAAGCTTAACAACTTTCTGCACTTTTTTTAGATCATTATATCTGGGAACCACTTCAGTAGGAGGATGAGCTAGTGTTAGGGTCACGCTTTGTGTTTCCATTGTTCTTCCAGCTCCTCGTCTACGTCTGAGTAACTCATATTAGTTACAGTGTGTTTGGCTTTTCCTTCAGTAGTTTTTTTTTGTATAATACGTCAATGGCGAATTGTGTACTGCGTGAAATAGCACAACTGCACGTACCAAGGCACAAGTTCACCAACTTTTTTGCCACGACACTTGTTTCGTCAGATCTTAAGCAAACAACATAAATTCAGAGATCGTTATAAAAGCTTATCAGCCGTTCTTTGACTAAACTGCATGAACCGAGTATTCTAAGCAAGCCAAGCTTAAAATGTGATTAAAATGTCGTTAAAATATTGATGATTTTTTGGACGTCCACTCGTCAAAACTCAATGAAATCTAATTATTTCTTGATATATTAAAACTGAACTACCATGTCGACTTCTATTGTATTTGAAAATTTTTTGGGTAATAGATCTTATAATATTAGCAGAATTACAAAGTTGAAATCCACTTTTTAAAAATAAGTCTCGAATCTGGTGAAGTGCATAAACAATTCTTGGTAAAAGCATTCTGAAAACCATTTATTCCAAAGATCTTTCCTTTTGAAATAGCTGTCAATTGTTTCAAGCTTCTTCTTGTATTATTACTACTTCCTTCTCAGAAACAGCAATTGTATCATTTTTGTGTGTGTAATCTGGGCAGGGACGCCGACTCTGTGGGTGCTCGGGGGCTCCAGCATCCACGAGAGGTAAACAATGGGTGCGGAGCACCCATGAGCATAAACATAAAAACTAATCATTAATCGACTTTGAGCGATACCAGTATTACCTACTTCCAAGCCGCATGGTGAGGGAAGACGTCACGACGAGATCGCGCTCCCTTCCGATGCTAGTGTGTGCGACTGCACGTCCAAGGATAATATAAAAACTACATTATATCATACGTAACATCATATAGTGTGCAATAAATGAGTGTTGATTGGATTTGTGAAGAACATGCACAGAAGGAATCCAACCAATTCACCCTGCGCACAAGTATTGGGAATGTTATAAGTGAGTGCGGGCAATACTCACTCGTGTTCAAGTATAACATTCCCGATCACTTGGCTGGTAAAAAGTCTTATCAAAATTACTTTTTTTCCTAGGTGTAAATATTATTCTGTGCAAACCTCAGCAAGTCTCAAATTTATTTTTTCCATATTTATGAAACACAATTTTGGAATAAAATAAAAATTTGAAAAAATTCGTCCTTGCCCCCATTCCCGTCAGCCAGGTCTTATATTTTGTACGTAGACATTACAAAGGAATTGTTATACAAATTTTCACGGTGCCTCAAATACCTACCCAACCAGCTCTCGTACTATATGACCCAGCACAGACTGAATCATCGATCACATGCTAGTGCGCGTAAATTGAGAAATAACGGATGATTTGAACCTCGAAGAAATCACTGACCTATACCTTTGCATTGAGAAATAATTGATATCATTATATAGATTATTAAATATTCCTTCTTAAAAAGATTTATTAATGTTGATTAGTTGCTCGTGCACTTCGTAGAACAATTGTGTAAATTAAGTTGGTACTAATAAATATCTCCAACTGGTAAAAATTATGTTATGTTAACAAAGTTATGTTAATAATAATATAATGGGTTCATTTTTATATTTTTATTATTATTATAAGCATCTGTTCTTCCTTCTCCTTCGCACGTATATATTCGTTACTTCGGTCACAATGCCGATACTTTCGGACGCAAATCAAATGCAATAATACTCTTAGTTTCATTAAGAGTACAATAATCATTACTTATCTTTATTATTCTCTCTACTCTGTACGTTTATTACTCAAACACGTCAAAAACGTTGAACCAATTTTAATTAAAATAAGTAAGTTATTGGTCTAGAATGGAATTTAGAAAATGCAAAAATCTTTCTGTTTTCTCTTCCTGTCTCTTCGCTTATAACTGAATTTTCAAGATTATGTAAGACTAGCTGATGGCTGCGACTTCGTTTGTGTTTGTCAAGAATTTTGAAGATTTTTTTTTGCCTGGAACATTAAATATTTTCAGGGTATAAATTAGCCTGTGTTACTACCTGCCAAATCAGTCATTCTCCAGTAAAACTCCAGACAAAATAGCTTCACACTCGTCACTATTCTTTTTTTTTTTTTTTTTTTTTTTTTTTTTTTTTTTTTTTTTTTTTTTTAAACAGACATCAAATGAGTCTGAGCACCCACGAGGTTTTCTAAAATCGGGCGCTCCTGAATCTCGGATCTAATTTTGCAATAAGACGACATAACTCAAATTATAGTAATGAATAAGACAAAAAGAAACGCTAGTTAAATGTGACCTTGAAGAATACGGGCAAACGAGGCAATAAAACTGATAGATACCGAGTCCGGCTGGAAAATGGCGAAGGGGAGGAAAGGTCACGCAGACTGAAACACGTTTTCATCCCATTTTACGAATTGCGGATCCGTTTAATTTTGTGCGGGATCCGCCAGACTGCCAAATGATGCGGGATTCCGCGGGATTGCAGTCGATCGTTACATGAAGTACTACCTCCAGTGTTAATTTAATTTAAAGTGTATAGTTAGTTGTAGCTTCATCTTTGCATATTTGGTTCGTCGGCAACCGTTCCGTGAAGTACTACCTCCAGTGTTAATTTAATTTAAAGTGTGTTGTTAGTTATAGCTTCATCTTTGCATATTTGTTTATTAGTAGCAGCAGCAGCAGTCGTTCGTCAGCAACCGTTACGTGAAGTACTACCTCCAGTGTTAATTTAATTTAAGGTGTGTAGTTAGCTTTATCTTCGTTTTTGTATATTTGATTATTGTCAAAAAGCCTCCTATTGAGAACGTTTAGTGAGTCTGTTTTTCGTGTAATGCGAATAAGTAACAAAAAGAATGTTTGCTCACGAGTACAAAATAAACAATTCAGCTGTTGACATGGTTGATTCCCTGAAGTATCTGGGGGTGATAGTACAAAGCAACATGAAATGGGACTTGCACATATCTTCCGTCGTTGGCAAAGCTAATTCTAAGTTGCGATTCATAGGTCGTATTTTGAGGAATTGTAATGCTCATACAAAGGAGATAGCGTATAAAACACTAGTGTGTCCGCATCTGGATTACTGTTGTGGAGTTTGGGATCAATATTGCAAGGTTCTAATTGACTCAGTGGAGAGGGTGCAGAGGAGTGCCGCTCGATTCGTGACTGGTTGCTACAGCCCTTATGAAAGCGTCACAGAATTGATACATAGATTGGGCTGGGTTAGTTTGGAAGACAGACGACGTAGTTTGCGCTTGAATTTATTGGAGAATATGCGTAAATCGTTAAATTACAAGTGTAATGAAATACTTCTTCCGCCAACTTATTTGGGTCGCAATGACCGGAGGGATAAGATTCGAGAAATAAGATGCCGTTCTGATGCTTTTATGTATTCCTTCTTTCCTCGTGCTATCCGGGATATAGGATTGGTGCTTAGCACCCTCTGCCACCCACAATGTTTGTGATTTGCAGAGTATGAATGTAGATGTAGATCCCGCATTGCTGGATTGCAAACCCTAGTACCAACATATGCCGACGCAATCATCCCCCTTTTACATTGTCTGATTTACAAGATGAAAATGTAGGAAATACGGCGGTATGTAGCAATACGACTTGAATGTATGGAGAAAGGTTCATTGGCTTTAAGACGCGACACAATGCCACATTTTGCTACACGACTGTATGGTGTATCTGAGTTGCGAGTCAGTACCGACTGCACGCCACACCCATCGACAGCCAGTTGTAGGTCAGGGAAAGTCCAGTCTTGTAATATAACTCGACAACGTAACCACATGTATCTGGGGGCGTAGCTCAGATGGTAGAGCGCTCGCTTAGCATGTGAGAGGTACCGGGATCGATACCCGGCGCCTCCAGGATATATTTTTCGTTCATTATTTTAAAAGTATTTAACAGAGTTCATTCAACGTTCCGTTAAGAAGTCTTTATCCAACGTCTTTAGTATTAGCAGAGTTTATCTACGAGCATCAATAGTTAAGTTTATTGAGAATGCTTGATGTCATCCATAGCAAAGCAATCTGAGAATCATGTTAAATACAGAGGAGTTTAAAACAATACTGAAAGGAACTACGCCGATATAAGCCATTATGCTAACTGGAATCACTAGGCAGAATTGAGACTTTTATAGGAGCTGTAAGAGGTCAGATACAGATGTGGGTTGCCGAGTTGTTTACCTCCGTATGTGTTAGTATTGCTGTCATGAATGTGTTTAGTTCTTGTACATGAGGGCCAATCAATGAGAAGGTTAAAACCGGTGAGGGCCTATTCATGCTTACTCTTCCGACTGTCACCAATGGGGCCATCTAGCTTAACGTCATCTTTCAACGGACGAATTTCCATGAAGAGTACGCATTGCTGCTGAGAAGTTTCAGAGGTAGCCCAGGCCTTTGGTACAGATGAATTGTTTACCACCATCTCTCCTGCCCTCTAAGCCAAATTCGGAATGAAAGGACTGAAAGTATGATCATGTACCGAAATTACTATGTAATAATTTCAGTGGAGTGTCCAGTTGTTAAGTATATTAACGCTGTATAAATTTTCTTAAAGTCAGCGCTTCGACGGTATTTTTTGTTGCAAGTGTTAATTGTAGTAGTAGTTTCAGTATTTTTATCTGATTGTCAGGTTTTATGTTTTTGTTTTGTATTCTTTAGCTCATAACATTTTTTTTGCTAACATTTTTATAATTAGGCTTTTTCACAAAAATTTTCATATAGTTAAATTATGACGTTAGCACATAGTGATAAAACCTTTTATTTTTCTACTAAGCACACTGAGCTCTACATTTGAATGGCTAACATTCGGGCCTGGCATTCGGGAAGACGGGGGTTCGATACTCGGTCCGACCATCAATATTTCATTTTACCATGGTTTGCCGGAATCGCTTCATATAAACGACGCGACGGTATGATTCCTTCAAAAGGCCATGGTCGAATCCCTCACCACCGAAAATGCTCGGCTGTCTCTGATGACCTCGACGTCGACGTGCCGTAAACATTTACGGGAGGAGGAGAAATAAAAAACTCTAACTTTTAAGCGTATTTCTTTTTTTTCTGTCGTGGTCATCTTTGAAGTGTAAAAGGACTGGTAGAAAGGAACGGGAAGAAAATTGGCCATTGTCTTTCTGAAGCATCCGACATTCCGGCATTCATCTGGAGTGAATTGGAGAAACCATGGAAAAACCAAATCAGTTTGGCTGGAGGGAATTCGAAACCGCATCCTCCTGAATGTTCCTTTCCGAAAAATTTAAACGAATTACAAATTCATAACAAAGTGATTGTTGGTTAAAATTTCGAATTAGGATTCACTGCCTCTATTGTACCAAATTTGTTACTATATTCCGCAGCGAATGGTTGGTATACAAGCGTTTTTCCGGTTCGTTTTCCACTAAACGGATCAGAGGTGATTGAGCGCAATCCAATACCACGCCGGATTGATCCTCAGCCCGCTATTCACTACTGCGTTGGTCGTTGCCTACAACTGTATTTTAGGTGTCTCCTGTGTTCATTGGCTTATTTAGTAGATTGAAAGGATATAGTCATTGACAGCATAATGCATGCAACAACCAGCAGCTGATACATCAATGACGCACACATATTTCCTCCACAAAAGAAGTAACCTCACTGAGCTTTTGGGAAACATGGTGTACTAGGTAAAAACTATCCTCTAAGCCCGTCAAAAATGACGGTTTGAACGAAGTATTTTGACAAATCAATCTTCCCCATTTGCTTAAACAAATTTAATTATTATTAAATGACGCTCAAAAACACGATTTTGGGATATTTCAGTTGTAGTTTTCATCGCACTACAGTTGTAACTATTTACATAGTCTGAAATAATAACATCAGTAATATTGCGTCACTGAAAGCAAAGCAAAATAAAGTTATGAATACGTTATGCGGTGCAATATTTGTCTGTATCAGGGTCCAGTCAGTATAGTTCGCGATAAATACGGAACTACTTTCATCTGCATGAAGTAATGTTTTCAGTAACATCAGTTATTAAAAATCTTAAATTACTCATATCCTCTGCTTCTGAAAGAACCCTCACGTTATATGTTGCCAAAATATAATATAACAATCCCTCACTTTATGGTCTGTGCAGTTACCAAAAAATAAAGTATCTTGTTCTCGTGGCGTTTACTTGTGCCTACCTGGAAAGCATCAAGTAATTAACAACATACAATGTTCTCTCTCTTCGGCGGTGGTCACTTCAAACCTTCTCTGAAATATATAAAAGGTTAGAAGGGTATCTCAAAACTACTAAATCATAATTAAATGATTTTCTTTCAAGTCTTTAATGCACAGCTTTCCTTAAATTTTGTTAGACCCACCGACCGGTATATTATTTAAATTTCTATCAGAAGATTCCTTACACAACAGATTTTTCACCAGGTAAATAATTTCTTCTTCTCCAAAAAAATCAGAAGACAGTTCTGCTACGACCGCAAATAATCCCTTGAATTTCTTAATACTTTCCACTATCAATCCTTAACCATTTCTTTGAACATCACACAAATTGCACAACATTGGAAATTTACGATTTCAAATTTCTAAAGTTCCTATCAATTTTTTGCACACTTGTTGCACAATTATAAATTATAAAATCAATGCTTGATGGCTGATATACAACTTCTAAACTTTAACAGAATTTAAAACAGTGGAATAGACGTTGCAAATTTAAACAATTGCGCAACCGCTAAGTGTCGACTAATAAGAAATTTCGCTGGTATTATTATTGCTTCCCTAACCTGACACACTTTATGTAAACTTAGCTCTTGCTAGTTTCGACGAACCAACCTAATTTGAGTGATTATACTAAAATCCTCACTTTCGATGGATAACAAAAATAAAATACCAGACGACTCACTTACTCCCCGAACAAAACCAAAAGACAAACTCAGACGGTTACCGCAAACACCTAGAAGTCACCCACTGCCACACAAATTTAAACTCTGCTCTGGACCGAAGGTCCGACTGCGATGAAGACTGGTGACGAAAAAGCGCCCCTCTCGGTGGCGTCTCGTCCTTTTATACTGACGCTTGTTTTTGATGCAACACTTACCAAGACGCCAGGATTGTGTCGCAATACCTGTGGCTACGCGTGGATCCTAATATTACACCACTCTCGCAATTCATAACTTTTTATAATAAAACTCAGACAAATGTCTTAGAACACACTCTGTAAAGCTCTAGAACCGTCACATGCTGTAACGTCAAATGCAAGTTGTTATTTTGATCCAGGCTTCATTTCAAAACTAATAAAAAGTTCCGATGAAACGCTGCTCGAAAATTAAATAGGTTTTAAGTATGGCCAAAGAATTTAACGAAAACATTTACTTCGGCCGAATATAAATAAATAAAATGCATCACACAGTTGGTAACGCGTCGTCGTAGGAGCAACTCCGACTTTCAGTTCACCTGATGAAGACAGTGGAGGAAGCTGGCGAAACGTCGTGTATGGCAGAAGAATCGTCAGGACACCTGGGAAGAATTTTTTTTTATCAAAAAGCATCTAACTATTATGATAATTTTAACGTAACACTTACATTTCTTTCAGTGTTTTGGCAATTCATTTCTGCGCGGATACTTAAGTAAAAAGATCTGTTATAAATAACGCCGTTGTAGCGCACCAACGAAGGCCGTGAGCGTGACGTCTGCGGTACTGTCACGATTGCACAGTGACACAATGACCAAAATTAGCCTTTTATTAATATTGGTGATAGTTGTAAAAACAAAGTTTGCTCTTAATAAGAGTCTCTTTGGATTACCAGAGGTGGAGCTCCGTCTACACATTTCCAAACTCGGCACTAGGGAGAATATTGCGTGCTTTGCGCTACGCTCAAGCCCGAGAAACTTCCTCTGAATTTTCATTGGCTAACAGGGCGAGTGGTCATGGGGAGTTGCAAAGGGGAAAGGTGCCCACTGACAAATGTGCTGCGGGAGGGGGAGGGGCAAGGCAAACATGATCTTGAGACACCAGTTGAGGGTAAACGGGGTATAGATTTCATTTGATACTTTAAAAAAATTTAAAAAATTGTTTTCCGCAAATCCCACTAAACCTCATATTATTTTTTTCACAGTAATGATTCTTTTTTCAAATTTTATACTATATTCTTGTTAGGGCAGTACGAACTAAAACTGAATGCAGTTATTAATTGCTGAGTTAGACGTTCAGAAGCTATGATTGCATTAAGGTTCCTTTTTTTTCCTTTGGGTTTTCACCTCGTCTACGTCGGGTTCATTAGAAGAGGGAGAGGAACGGGAACACGGAATGGGAAAAAACTAAGGTATGGTATTCTGAAAGGACCATCCCAGCATTTGATTTCGGGAAACCATGGAAAACCGAAATGTGAATGGCCAGACGGGGATTCGTACCCACGTACTCCCATATGGAAGGCCAGAGCGTTACCACACACTCACTACGCTCAGTTTATGCGTTCCATTTTTCATTCAGAAGGTACCGAATCGTAAAAAATGGGTAGTGCTGAAAATTTTGAGTTACATCAAGTGGTGGACTTTTAAGTTAATGACTAATTCCTTTGAGGGGTTTTAATGAACTGCATTGAAATCCTATTTCTTAGACATTGTTATCAGTTCTTGCAACCAAGTGTAGCTGAACGGCGTAGTCCGGAATTTATATTTTCCTTCCCTCCACTTCAACTAAAGAAATTATTGAAAGCTAACGCGAGATCATTGTTGATAACTATGGGAATGTAACCCCTTCACAGCAACTGCCTTGTGTACTTCTAATACCGGGGTAGATTCTTACCATTTATTTTTCCTCCTTGGCTAGTGACATTATTTCGGTCGTGTAACTGTAGACGACATAATTGACAGTGCGTTAAATTTAATGTGTTGATCGTATTGTAAATTTAGATAAAAGAAAAGAGACGCTGAAACTAGGTGATTGCCTCCAGATTTGATTTTCCCAAAATGATCACAACGGCCATCAGTCCATATTGGACAGGACAATCTCCTTCCCTATTGTCGCATGGTTACATTTCTTACGCGCTGTCTTAAGATTTCAGATTTAGCTCAAGCATTTGACATACAATTTGATGATTATGAATACTGTACCATTGGCTGTTTCTCCTAAGTAACAGATGTTGGAATGTCATTTCACAAAGTTTTTCAGATGATTGGTGACCTGTGACTAGATTTTAGTGCTCTTTAATGTTCTATATATACAGTTTCAAGTATTCTTATTTGACGTATGCAAACAGTATTAGGATGTTGGATGATAACTTAGGGACGTTTAAAAATCTATTGCTGTCCATCAGTTCCTTTTTCATCTACCATCATTGCAGAAAACAAAATTTTTTCCTGGAGGCGCCGGGTATCGATCCCGGTACCTCTCACATGCTAAGCGAGCGCTCTACCATCTGAGCTACGCCCCCAGATATTAGCCGCAGTTGTGTTGAGTGTATTTAGCTGACTTTACTTTCCCTGACCCACAACTCGCTGCCGTTAGGCGTGGTCTGCGGTTGGAAGTGAGTCAGACCAATGCTGGGGAATGGTCAGTGAACAATGAGATAAAGATGAGGCTTCCCATTTCGGCTTAGCATGTCAAGTACAACGGTGCAAACGAACAAGATGTTAAAGTTATATTTCACGTCAGCCTAAGCCAATGCTGCGATGATTTTCAGAAATTACAAGTTAGTAAATAGACCAACAAAATTTATGCTTGCATAAAATTTATTTGCCTTCTGACAGAGGATATGACGTTAAATTCCCTTAAGCTCGGTCATCCCTTATGACCTCTTTGCCTAGACGAACTAAAAATTGCGGCCACTGTGAGACGAGCCTTGAACAATTAAAGATTCATAATTTAATGGTCTAAATACATATCTGCCATGTAGTAGGTCAGACGGCAGTTGCGTAGCAAAAAGATCAATTTGTGAAATTGTATCGGGTTAGGTAGTTGAGTCAGCTCGCGGCCATCCAATGCCGCACCACGTTGCCGCTGACACAGCTTGTGCAATCGTTCAGATCGGGTAAAGTATAATATAATTGGTATCTACCTCATCATTTAGGTCTCAGTATACGATAAATATTGAGCATATTCAATGAAACAGTAATAATACATTGCAAAGTGATCATAACATAAAACTTCTGCTTGAACATTACAAACTATCTATTTAGTATTGTTTATTTAAATACAGACAGATTCCAAGTTTCAGGATAATAGCGTTTTTGAATAGAATTTCTAGCTAAAATTAACAACTTTCACGGCCACTCATGCCTTTATTTTTAAGTTCTCCCCAAACTGGTGGCTAAATATCATGTTCCCCACGCCCTGCTCAACACCTCACCGCCCCCTCCCTTCCTACCTAACCGAGCTGTAGATGTGTTAAGATAGGCGAATGGTAAACTTCCCCTTCGCATGTAGGCGAATGCTGGGATGGTTCCTCACAATAGCCCATGGGCGCCTCCTGCCATATCCCGTATATTCCTTCCAAACCATTACCTTTCCGCATAGGTGCAATGTACCCTCCGGCTCACACTTTTAGTGAATCGCGGAGTAATGGTAATAGTAGGAGTAAGGGCAGCACAGTGGGGATAAAGCCGACTGACCTTGAGCCGCCTCTGGTAAGTGAATGGACTGTAACTGACGAGCTATAAGCATCTACACCTCACAACCCTCTTTAATTCCTTGGAGTCCTTCTAGGAAATATTTATACAAATTTTTGAATACGTCATTCGATTTTGGGTTAGCAAAACGCGTAGTTCGTGAAAATATGAAATCTTGCTTTTAGAGGGTCAGAACGCAACCAGAATCTATTCACTAGTAATTGCGTGAGCTATATATGCGGAACTGTCTACATAAAAACATATTCTACCAAACCACTGGGAGATTTGTTTGCGGGTGCTGTGCTACCAATACCGCAAAAGTTATGAAGTGCATCTTAAATCATCAGAATTGGTTAGGTATCAAAGTAGAATGAGTTAAAATAATTGTTTAGTCAGGAAATAAAGTTATAACTATAGTCGAGAAATGAAAGCCATGAAAGGAGATTTGCTACATTAGAAACAGAATTCTTTTTAGCAACTATCTTTGCTCTACGAGACAGAAAAAACTTTATGTCAACCATGTAACGAACGCGTCTTGTGACCGCTAGTTACATTAATAAACTATATGTTTATTATTTAAAATGTGGAATATTTTAGTGGGCATTTGGGCGCAGTGTACAAGTGTGGAGCGGCAGATCTGAGGAATGCCAGCAGGCCGGTTCCTAGAATTAGCGAGGGGAGAATAGTGTGTGCCTAATGGAGGGGAGTTTTGTGCGTGCCGGTAGACAAACAGGGTGATCGGCGAAAGTTTTCTGTTTTGCATGTGGCACGACGAACGAGGGAAGTAATATTCGATGCCGGCGGCCAGCACGTTCGGACGATGTGATTTCTGGACTGTCTATTCGTGAGTGGGACTGTTGCTGCTGCCTGGATCCGGACACCCGCTATTTTGTTTGAGCAGATGAGCTCAGGCAAAGGACGACATCTGAGGAACTGTGCTACACTGGTCGATAGCAGAGAAGACCGTCATCCAATGTGTGGCGGCAGACATGTACATTCGGTAATTATACATCGCCAATGAAGGACACTGTGCTAGCTAGACTTTCAAGTTCATAGCATTGCCCAGCTACGACCCTGCAGATAAGAACTCTCATAGCCCGGAGCAAACATCTCTTTCAGAAGTGAAGTCAAAATGTTGGCTTCGTTTACTGTTTAATTTTTGTGTATTTTATATAAAATACCCTGGCGCCCACAAAAGGACAACTGATTATTTTTAACTAATTTGTTATATATGTCACGTGATTAATTGAAATAAAACCATTTGTGATTTCTCGTATAAAGTATTCACGCAAGTTCTACCTTTCATGATAATAAAATAAAATAATAAAATTAATTATAATTTTAAATCAGGTAATGAGGTCAGAACGTTACAACCATTAATGTATAATGTAAGTAAAAGTTTTGCGAAACCAGATAGAGTAAGGTTTTAAGGATTCGGAACGTTTTACCATAGAAGGATATCAAGATTCCAATGGACAGCTGAAGTAAAAAATTGAGACATTCTGGAAGTATTGCGGGGGAGTTCGTTAAAGTATCTTACGAAAAGAGAGTATCAGAATGGTTTGCGATCACTTAACATGAATTTTTAGTAAAAGGCGCAACATAAAGCATAAATCGAGTGGAGGACAAAGTATTCAACTATATGAACCATTTATGAATGTTTCTCAGGAAATGAATCGAATAATACTATTATTTATACACAATATTTCGACGACATAAACTCCATCACCATCTTCAGGTGTAGTCGTAAGACTTGAAGTTTGCCTAGAGCACGTTGTTTACAAACTGGCATGGCAACGACAGACGTTGTTACGTCGCTTTGCAACATCTCAGACGCCCGCGCATCACAAAATACTGAGTGTTGCTGACGAGCAGCCTCAGTAACAAGAATCCACGCATCACTTAGTTGGAAACCACAATCCCGGTTAACCAGATCAGACGCTAAGCGAATTTCAAACGCTTCTGTAATGACGCTGCCCCAGAAGCCTTTCGCATGTGCCAGCACCTTGGTGGATTCGAAATGGAATCCATGTCCTTCTTCCAAACTAAGTTCCGCCACCGCGGATTTATCCTTTTTGCTCCAGGCGAACATGTCAGGCATGTTCCAAACAACTTTATTTAATACATCTATCTGTCTGGCCGATGTTCTTCTTTCCGCATTCACATGGAATGCTATAAACTCCCGGTGTTCGAAGGGCAAGGTCATCCTATGGAGTGCGCAAAATGTTCCTTAGTTTAGGTGGTGGTAGGAAAATGGTCCTAATGCCATTCCTTGCTAGAACCCTTCCAATCCTAGATGTTGTGGCGCCAGAGTACTGCAAAAAGTCTAAGTGATCGTGTGGAATATTGTCGCGGTTTATAGGCCTTCCCGGAATGCCAATTGTATCTGATGTTCACTGCAAACAATTCTATCTGAAGATATGACGTGAATGTTCTAACTCACCAGGTAGGCTGTCATCATCACATATTGCGGCGTTCTGTGGACTAGAGTCCGTGTGTGTTGACTTTCTGTACACAGTGTGTCCTAAAGTTCCATCGGATTTCTTTTCAATAAGAATGTCCAAAAAGGGTAGGCAGCCTTCGTTTTCCACCTCCATCGTGAACTGGATGTTTGTGTTGATATTATTCAGGTGAAGGAGAAACTTATCAGTTTTGTCTCTACCATGGCGCCAAAAGACAAATGTATCATCCACGTAAAAAGCACTAGGCTCCATAGGAGCACTTGTCAACGCTTTGTCCTCAGAATCTTCCATGGAGAAATTAGCTACCACAGATGACAAAGGATGCCCATTACTACTGTATCTTTTTTTTTCTTACGGCTTTACGCCTCGTCGACGGCTAAGGTCATTAGAGGCGGGATGGGACTGGGGACAAGGAACGGGAAGGAATTCGGCCATGCCCTTTTTGAAGGAAGCATCCCGGCATTCGCCTGGAATGATTTGGGGAAACCATGGAAAACCCAAATCTGGATGCCCGGACGGGGATTCGAACCCGCGTCCTCCCGAATGCGAGGCCAGAATGTTAACCGTTCACCCACCACGCTCGGTACTACTCTATCGATCTGGTCATAGTAGTGCCCATCACACAAGAAGTACGACGATTGCAATGTGTGGCTAAACAACTCAGCTAACCTGGGCTCGAAGTGCTGTTGTAGTAGAGACAGCGTATCACACAGAGGAACCCTGGTGGAGAGGGAACCATATCAAAGCTCACCATCAAATCATGTTGACGCAGGCGAAATCCTTTAACTATGACAATAAATCCCGCCGAGTTTTTCACATGGTGAGGACATCTTCCCACAGTTGGTGATAACAGCCCGGTTAGGTTTCGAACCAGATAATAAATGGCCGACTCAACAGTACACACTATTTGCCGTAATGGTATTACTCAGTTTGTTTCCCGAGTAACATTCATAAATATACGACGCCGAGAAAAACTGCGTTCATTTATATGGACCATATCGGTCATAACGGGATATGAACAGATCAGCTAAGCATTGAAAGACATGACATTACCATATCAGTCTAGAAACTGGTGAGAAGAAAAAGAAGATTGGAACCGCAGTGGTTTAGGCAGTAAGCCTGAACAAGTAAAAATAAAAGTCTAAGTTAACTTAACAAAATATTCTTCTGCAGAAAAAAATAAAAGAAATTGTATTTACTAACTGAGCTTACCGTATCGTAGCAACGTTACTCATGTTTAATTCACGCTCGAAATGTTTTCTCTGCTCAAGAGATAATATGGAATTTCAATTAATTTTTAGTGTAAAGCAGAAGATTCCACTCGACGTAGTCTCATAATTCATTTAACAATTAGTTATACAGTGGCTCTTTAGGCATTTAATTGATTCAAATACGTTCAGCTGAGGTCCTTAAGTAGAATTCAGTGGCCGAAAGTGCAGTTGAGATTGTTTCTATTTCAAAAGACCAGCGCACACTTCTTTTTCATATTATAGCTATAGGTATCTGTGCAAGTTGCGACCTACTAACTAACGTTTCGTTGAGAAGTATTATCTGGTATCATTAAATAAAACATTGGGTTTCATTCTCCAATAATTGGATCATTGAGATTAGGAGCAATCCAATTCCACGCCGGATTGACCAGCAGTCCGCCGTACAGTACTGCTTCCGTGGTTGCTTAGGAGCAGGCGCAAACATATTATAAGCGATTAAATGATGCGGATTCGTATTACGTACGAGAGTATTCTGAAAATTTCTTGTTTCCAACCATACAATATTCGTTACATTAATGAGGTGTTAATGTTGTGTTCGTACGTTACAGATAGGTGGTACACTAAAATTTGGTGAAATTTCAGGCTTCCCAGTTTGTCGACGTCACCTATGTTCGAAACCGATCGTTTTTTCTTAGTAACACTGTTCATGGGAAAATAAAATAAAAAATAAAGACATTTTGCACAATTTTCTTCTTATTACAAGTGTTCGTGTGTGAGCTCTTTTCTGCTTGGAACAAAGACCTAACTTATGGAAAGAATGTTTTATTAGGGCCAGCGAAAGATTTTTATACTCATGATATAGTAACTCCTACTTCAAGTACGGCAAAGCTGACGTTTTTAAAAAATACGAATTCAAATGATGCAGCAGTGACTGATACAATTATCTCAGAACAGCTGAAATATATATACAAGTGATGAGTTAAACAATTATTCAAATTAAATTTTTAATAAAATTTTTAAATTCGCTCTTCTCAAGAAAGTGAAAGATGACTTATTAGAAAACTGTGGTTCAGTTTGTTTGAAGTAATATTCTTCACAATTACAAACCAGGATAGTGTGTAGAAGAATAAATCAAAGAAAAATTGATTTTATATTAAGATGAATTTGGGTTTAGTAAGAAAAACAAGTACATTTATGACGCCTGTGATGTTACAAAATTTTTAGAAAATGTTAGATTGAACGAGATATTTAAAATTAGAAAGAATTCAAGTCTATAAAATACAAATTGTTGAATTATTTATAATCTATATGAGAAAGAATTGACTATAGTAAGCACGAAAGACAAGAATCAGTCCAAAGAGATATTAGGAATAGTTTGGTATATCTACGCTTAAAATCAACCTATTTGTAGAGGAAGAAATCATTTATCTTAAGTGGAAATTTAAATGTTTCGGAAGAGTTAAAGGAGAATCAATAAGTATGCTGCGATTTGCTGAAAATATTAAAAAAAATACTGAATAGTAAGAACAAAGAATTTGTAGAAATAATTGACTTGAATATAAATAAAAAATAGATAAAACTTATGAAGTATATGAAAAATGATAATAATGACAGTAGACTACAATAATTAATGCGTTACTAACCAGATTATTAACAAAAAAAGAGAATAAAGGAATGACAAAAATAATGGAATGAACGGAGGAGATGGTACTAAGGTGTTAGAGTTGCTTGAAGGGACGCAAAGTAAACATGCAATATGCCCAGACAGAAGTAGGAATAAGAATAAAAATACGACGTTTGGTGGTTTTACGATTTCACTGTAATCAGATCTATCGCGACCACGGCTATCGTTAAAATTAACTACAGAAATATTCAGAGTATTTCAGTAGCAATGGTTATGAAGCACGGTGCTTGCTAGTTAATTCAAACCGAGTAGGCCACTTTTATAAAAACAACCCTGCCCGACCCTGGACACGAAGTGACGGGAGGACGGTGACACCAGCATTACGTCATTCCGCTCGGATAGTCCACACAAGCTGCATAATTCCACAGACGGAACTTGTGCGCAGTGTCACTGGAGCGCTGAATTTCCCGCGCTCAACAGGTAAGATATAGCGGGTAATGGGCCTGTGCCAAGTGTAGGCGGCGCATTGCCAACAGAGGAGAGAGAAATATGAACGTGTTCACTCGGAATGGCCTGTTACCTATCTTGCACCGTTATCTTAAACATTAAGCAGAAGGTGAAAGAATTACGAGGAGCATATCTTCGTGTCAAGACAACAGCGGCACCTCCGCAACCAGGACGTCCCTAGATACACTTGTCCTTTAGGACTGAAGTCGGGAGCTTACATTCTTTGAAGAAACAGTGTACTTCCTGAGGGAGATATGACGGAAACAAAGACTTTCTACTCACGGGTGCTTCCAATCAGTCATATATCTGTCAGTTTACCGTGATTTTATTTATTTTTATGTAAGGACACTCGCGGTCACGACGTATGCGCATCCTAAAACCCCAAAAAACAGCTTAAATGAAGATATCGTGATTAGCATCTCTCTCCGAACACTTTTCTTTTCCAGGAAAAAATTCTCTCGCTTCCTACCCAATAGCGCAAACATCATACCAGTCTGAGTGGGTCTGTGAAAACGTTCAGCACCAACAACTTTCGTGAAATTTGAAACTCGAACCTTGCTCATATACTTTTAATCTTTTGTGATTTGCCTGCTGAGCGAAGTTGAATTTTTAATCGCTTTTCTTAAGAAAAAACAAAAGAATTCGTTGGACAGTAGATCATACTGTCAGCTAATTAGTCTATTTTTCATTTTGTATATGTACATGCGAATTATAAATGACAGAAAAATAATTAGAGTATTTCCAACTTTTTCTTACAATATCAAAAGTAAATTTGGAGTTTTTGATTTTACGGTCGCATGCTCTTGCTGGGCCAAGGGTTTTATACCTACTGCCAGGTTGTACTGAGTACTAATGGGGGAAGTGAAGTGTTGCCATCTGTCTGCTAAACCTGTAACCATGTTCTGTGTGTTATAAGTGTATTTTCTTTATTTGTGAAATGTGTAGTTTAGGGGTGGAGATTGGCGACCACCCCGGCGTTCCCCTTGACGGATACGGAAAATTGCCGAAAAAACATTTGTTAGGAGGCTCGTACGCGGGGGCTGGGTTCAAGCCCTACCCGGTATGTACAAATAGAAATCTGCTCTCATAAAACGCGTATCAGTCTCGTTACGGTAGATACAGTGTGTCTTGCAGTTGCGAAGTCGTTACTGAAAATGATAACCCAAATTGCTGTGAGCACAGCCACTTCATTGCCAGAAGAGTCGTTTTTACACTCATTCATTCAGTAATGCATTTATGTCCAAAAGTCAGAAGATTATAGTAATTACTTTGACAGTTAATGGTGCAACTAACACGACGATGCGTCTTTTTGATAACAATGAAAGTTTTATTATTATTATTATTTATTTATTTATTTTTGAAAATGGCAATTTGTCTTCACCGTCATACACCTAGCTCCTGAGTTTTTAAATTATTATTACCGATTTGCATTTTTCTCATCCATTTCAAGCGGTTTTTTTTTTTTACTTTCAGTGTGTAGGACAACTACTGACGAACAAAACACTAATTTAAAACCAACCAAACCCTGGGTCAAATTTGAACCGGTAGCCAAGTCTTCTCCTACGCTACCGGGTTCAGGATAGTACGTTCGGCACCAAGAAAACCGGCGGGATATATAATGAAGATTTTAGCCTCCATTGAGATACCTCAAGGAATTTATGCTACAAAAAATGAACAAACTGTCTCGTGCCTAATAATCCGGAGTATGCGGCTTCACACCTTTACCCTGCGTTCAGAAGTTCAGCTGTAATTGCTTTACGTGTTTTTTTTTTGCTGCTGAAATATTTCTAATGTTTTTGAAATGTGGGTCTTCGGTATGGCAAATAACTACAACACTGATCCGGATTTCTGTGCAGTTTCTTTCTTCCCTAAAGCGTCTGACCTAAGTTTGAATAAGCTGGTCGGTGCCTCGTATCCTCCTTCCACTGTTGTTCCACTCAAGGGAAGGAATCATGACGACCATAAATTTAACACGCTCCAAACCATAGCAGAAAAAAATCAATTCAAAAGAACGTTTAACAAGATTCTGAATACTTATTTAATCAAAATTTAAAAATATTCTGGAGGCGCCGGGTATCGATCCCGGTACCTCTCACATGCTAAGCGAGCGCTCTACCATCTGAGCTACGCCCCCAGTTGCGACTAGCTTGTCAACATTCACAAGAAGTATGTCGCGCTTGGCTTCGAGCCACACGGCAGACCGGTTGGAGAATTTGGAGTAGTGAAACTTGAAGCGGTCTAGACAGGTCCACTCCTCAGACAGTATCTAGAGGTGAAGCTGGGTGTTAAATTCTAACAGTTGCCTGTTTCTAAGGCTGAATCACATGAGGATTAAGGGGTTGCTAGTGTTTCACCACATCCTCTTCCATGTATAGCGATCTTCCCAAGATGTTTCCTTCACGACTTGTCTTCAAACAACTCCCTTCGCATCTACGTCTATCTTCACTTGGACCATGTATGCTGCCCGTGGTCTTCAGATTGGTCTCCTTCCCTTCCCACTGTTCAACTTCAGCATTCTCCCTTCCTCCATCCTCATAACACGCTCCAGCCACTGCATTCTTTTCTTTATTTAATTTAATTTGATTTAATTAAATTGCAATGGAGCGCACGCTCCGGTGGCAATTTCCCTACACACCTATCTTCCCGCTTTCCTGCACCCTCCTACGTTTGCCATCTACAAATTTCAACTTTAAATTCTTTCAACGTTTTTGGTAATTTTTCATCATTTCTTTTGGTAACTTATTCCAATCCCTGACACCCTTACCCCAAAAATATAATCTTCCTTTACTCTGATGCCTGAAATCGAGTTCCAGCTTTTGGTCATGGTCTCTTCCAATGCTTCAAATTGTAATCTCTCCCTGATGTTTTCATTTCTGATTTTATCTTTCTTACCGATTTTCACTATTCGTCCCACAAATCTCATTTCTGCCGCCTATAAACTGTTTATGTCTCTCTTTGTCCAAGTCCAGGTTTCAGAGCCATAGGTCAGTAATTGGCTGGTAGTATACTTTACACAGTAAAATTTTGGCTTCCTTCCCTATGTTCTAATACTAGATGTATCTGGTGATACAATTGTCCTTCGTCTCTACCCTTTTCCTTTCTCCATCTTTCCATTGATAGTTTCCTTCCTTTACAAATACTCAAACCACTCCGTCCATTCCAATTTCTTGGCGTCCTGTAAAACGTTATTTTCTCTTGTTGTCATCATTATTCCGTTCGTAACAGTACAAACTGAAAGCATAGAATTATTACGATGAAATCTTGACGTCGCGGTTGAGCTAGTTTTCGCAATTTTTATACAAAAAACGACAATCTGTGTATTTGTTTCGCACACAAATCCACACTGTTCCCCGCTTATGACCAAATTTTACGCAGTTTTACTCTCCATTAGGCGTGTAACACTGGGCAGGCTTGATATCGATAACAGATGCCACACTGTCAATTATCTCTAATGCCGATTGATAATTACTCAATTACAATTTGCTGTAGTAAGACCGTACAACTGTCGTTTTAAGGGTCTTTACACTAGTGGCAAAAGTGGATAAACGTTGGAGGGAGACCAGAAACCACGTTTCAACGCCCTACGATGCACTGTTTTTAAAAAATTATGTTTTAGTGCTTCATCTTTTTTCAGTATTCCGCTCTCCGCTCACCCTGCACCTGCCTGTCGTCTTCCCGCTTCTCATTGCAAACATTTCCATTCCTATTGCATTTAGAATGAAAAAATAGGCTGATGCAAACTACCTGTGCGCTCTGCGCTCGGTAACCATACATGACCTGGGTGAAGTGTGGGATACAAATTAGCTGGAACAACGCGGGTGAAGTCACGTATAACCACTATCAGAAAGAAAATAAAGCAGTTTAACAAATCCTTTACCATTATAAAAAAGGAAATTTAAAGTGACTTTGTCAATCTACATTCCACCTGCAAAAATTTTGTAAAACAACGCTGCCCCTTCATAAATAGTCGTAGTGTATTGAGCTAGCATAGCATGGCATCGATTAGAATACACGAAGAATGCACAGTTCAGGGTTTAAAAGGAAGGACTTGTGTTCTTTGGAACGTATGCACCTCGCTGGTCACTTCTTTCCGTGTACTTCTCATATACCGCTGCCTCCTTTGGAATCACTAAGTTTCCGCGTATTTTTTTCTAGTTTGTTATAAGCGAAGAAGTATGATACAATTTTTAAAGAAGCTTCTTCACTTTGTGATGGTTAATATGTCAATGCTGCAGCTTCTGAGTTTAATGAAGTTATATCAAAAGTGTTTCTGAACGTTTATTTTTTAAATTGTTCCGACACTGATTTTTTTTTTTTTTTTTGCTCGGGCTTTACGCCTCTTCGACGGCGAGGTCATTGGAGGCGGGATTGGATTGGTAGAAGGAACGGGAAGTAATTCGGCCATAGCCTTTTGAAGGAAGCTTCCCGGCATTCGCCTGTAGTGATTTGGGGAAAACACGGAAAATCCAAATCTGGATGCCCGGACGGGGATTCGAACCCGCGTCCTCCCGAATGCGAGGCCAGAACGTTAACCGTTCACCCACCACGCTCGGTAACACTGATGTTAATGATCAGTAATTAGGCCAATACAATGCAACCAACAAATGAATGAAATAGCAAAGTGTAATGTCAACAATATTTCGTGGTATTTGAAATTAATATCTTATCGTTTCAATCCCTGTTAGAATATGGTGTGTTAGTACAGGAACGACATTGTGGGTACCAATACAGGAGTTTCAGGATCGAAGAGGGAAGCTAGATCTGTTTGTGTAAATTACTGTACAACACAATCCATAATTTATATGATAAAAAGAGTTGGTTTGTGGTTCATTGGAAGCCAAGAGCTTGGTAAATAGAGTGCTGGTTATATATTGGCAATGGATATTCGCAGAAAACTTAATAGTCTTATCTAAAAAGGAAGATATGATCAGGACCATAAGACAACAATTAATTTCAAGCATAAAGGAAGTGGCATATTTATGGAGCAAGTTGCTGAACAATTTACCTCAAACAGAAAAAGAATTTAAAGTAATGCAAATGTAGGCACGTAGAGAAATTCCAAGTCGACTAATTAGTAATCATAATGATGCTAATGAAAACCATACTTCCACAACGATTATCCTCGTATCAGCCCTTTCAGTTTATTACTAGGCCAGTTTCATCTTTGATGAGAAATTAAATCTGAGTACGAACGTAACATGACATTTGTAGTTTATTGATTTCAATTACAAGTTTATAATTACATGACAGGTGTGCTTAGTTACGTTTCAGGTATTCACATCAATGTCGGATGCAGCGTCACAGGAACATTATTCAAACTCGACTTTGCACAATCCTCTGTCTATGTCTGCGCACGTTAAATTTGACTCAACTCTCAAAGCTATAATTTCTCATTTGAGGACAATTTAAGTGAAACGTTTCATTTCAGAAAACATCACTACTCTGTAAAACTTGAGTCAAAATGAATAAAGTTTTAATTCTGTAGAAGAAGTGTATAATCGTTAACGATAATCGCAAACTTCAAAAAAACCTCTGCAGTGAGTGAGAAGTAACATTGTCGTCTGGTCTCCGGGTACTATTTTCCATGCATACCCGAAATCGCACCGAGCTTGGTGGGTGAACGGTTAATGTTCTGGCCTCGCATTTGGAAGGACGCGGGTCCGAATCCCCTTTCGGGCATCCAGATTTGGGTTTTCCATGGTTTCCCCAAATCACTCAAGGCAAATGCCGATATGCTACCTTCAAAAAGGCCATGGCAAATTCCTTCCCGTTTCTTGTCCCCAGTCCCATCCCGCCTCTAATGACCTTAGCCGTCGACGAGGCGAAAAGCAATAAGAAAAAAAAAACGACGATTGGCAGGATGTTTCTTGAGAAACCATGAGTGAATTCCTTCCCGTTCCATGCCTGTGATACCCTCCTGCCTCTAATGACCAGACGTCGACGAGGTACAAAGCGTATAAATTATTAAAAAGTGTAAAGATGAACATCCGATTACCATACTGCGGTGGCTATTTATAATTATTTCAAATAAAATAAGTGATTAAAAAGAACGCATGTCATTTTTTAATATCGTGAAAATACTCCCGACTAGATGAATGAAAAGAATGCTTAGCAATAAATACATTTGGCACACAAACAGTCCAACAAAAAACCGTTATTAGTGCTGAATCTTCCGTGTTTAGATGGGGTTCTGAGTTTTAAAAAAATCAAAAGGAACTTTAAGACATACGGCCTAAATCCTCAATTAATTTTCCAGGACACAAATTACAGAGTTTTGTGTACGAAGAACTATTTGTATATTATTCGTATAAAAATTATTGTTATGAACGTAATGTGCACAGAAAAAGTAAGAAATGCGACAATTTAAAGTAGCACTATATGTACCTTCTCAGAAATTGTTCATGTTGTTGAAAAACAACTAGTTTTAAGAAGAACAATGGAACAACTCTTGATTAAGTGATTCACCTACTTAACTTCACATAACTTTTGAACTAATCATTTGCAGTCAGATCTCACAAGAGAAAGCCGGATTGGCACTCATAGACACTTTAGAAAAATAAAGTAATTGATGTAAATAGCTATTTAGTAGTTTCTGATAGCAGTACAGGCATGCAGCTACATTCTAAATGTTTTAAAGGCTTTCAAAAATTCGTTGCTTCAAAAAAACACAGAAGGTAGGTGATCAAGGAGTATAGCCAACATTCGAATGAATATCCGGAACCTGAAGGGAAATCCAGTCCACTGCGCAGGTTTACAACATTAAGCTTTATTGGAAGATACTTGACACGAGTATAAAGAAAGAACAGTTGCAGTAATAACCTGAAATCGTAAGATTCTCTTTATGAAATACCTTCCATCTAAGTATTGGCAGCTATTCTTCACAGATCAGCCGAATACACAACGACCAGTGTAAACTGTCTCGTCGTGCAGTTGGACAGTCTACCCTTTTTCTTTTTTCCCATGAAAATTCTGAGATTGAAGGTAATCATCTTCAGGCCAATATGAAAGGCTATTCCACACAAAAACGCACGGCTGCCTCAGGAATTTCCAAAATAACTTCATCATTCTGCGGGAAATTACACTGAAGTGCCAAAAGTAACGTGATACCTTCAAAAATGTTGTGTAACTTTGTTTTGCCAGACGCATTGCAGCAACATGACTTGGCATCGACTCAACAAGTCATAGGAAGTCCCTTGAAGAAACAACCACATTTCTTCCATAATTACGAAATTATTGCTAATGCCGGATGTTGTGCACGAATTGATTTTTCGATTAGAATCATCTTCAGCGTGTGAGGTGGCCAAATCATTTGCCGGTATTGTCCAAAATGTTCCTCAAACCAACCGTAAACCATTTAGACCCTGTGACACGGTGGATTGTCATCCCGGAAAAGTCCGTCTTTGTTTGATAAACGAAGGCCATGATTGATTGCAAATAGTTTCTTAGTAGCTGAACATAACCGTTACTAGTCAATCTGAACAGAGATCCCAGCCCATGCTACGTAAACACAGCCAATACCAACATGGAATCATCGCCAATTTGCACAATCCCTTCCTGACAACGAGGGTCCATGGCCTCATGCGATGTGCGCCACACTCGAACACTACCATCCGCTCTTACCAACTGGAATCTTAAATTATCTGACCACGCAGACTTTTTAATCTTAGTCCCAACCGATATGTTCATGAGGAAAGGCACTGCAGCCTATGGCGTTTCCTTAGCAGAGGCACTCGCATCGGTCTTCTGCTGCCATGTCGCATCAACGCCAAATTTAGCTGCACTGTTCACATGGACACGTCTGTCATACGTCCCACACTGAGCGTTGTTGTTAATTGACGCATGGTGATACACAATACCGAAAATTAAATGTTCACGGCATTCTCTTGACATTGTGAATCGAGGAATTTTTAATTCATGAATGATTTCCGTAATAAAATGCCCTAAGCGTCTTGCGCTAACTACCATTCCTCGTTCAGAGTCTTTTAATTCATATCGTGTCTGATTATGTCAGAAAACATTTCATACAACTCACGAGAGAACAAATGAAAGCTCCGACGCTGCACAAGCAGTTACACGTTTCTGCCACGGTGCTACTGTCATATGGATGTCTGGCTGTTCCTATTCCAAGACTTTGGGAACTTCAGTGAACATTTCAGTGGCGCATCTTTCTTGCTGACAATTCGCTTCCCGGACTTCCACGCACTGACGTTTGGTGGCATGACATTTGCATCTATGTATCTGGTTCGGTTTAAGTCAGCGGAAATGACTTACCATCGTGTTAGTTCCTGTGTCGTACGTCTACGGCAATTGCTTTTTATCTATCGGATCAACTGTGGCTTCCTCACATATAAGTTTTACACATTTGACAACATACTTTTTGTACCCATTAATCAAACTGATCAACAATTCTCTTCAGCTGGTTGTAGTATAAGAAAATTTTGCGTTTACAAGAGAGCAGCGTACACGTGGCTTAAGGCCAGAAACAATCTTAATGAGAAATTTAGAGGCAAACACTGCGTCATTAAAAAACTTTAAAACTAAATGTATTATTGACAGGGACTCCATGACTGTACTGATGCATACATCTTCACACTAATGTAATTTACCCCGGAGTTTTATGGACTATTTATTTCTTCCTATGTTTTTCTGTGCATTTTATCAGGTGGAAACTTAGTAAAAATTCTCGGTATTATTTCTAAGCTAATGCCTCTATACCATTCTCAGTCGTAGCTTCGTATCTTAAATGCATATTTGCATTCTTGGAATTAATAAATTCGTTCATTGCGTCGGAACTTGGTACTGGAAATCGCAACTCTCAGCAGCGGAACGCTTTTAAAGCGCACCAAGCGAAATACTGCTCACCAACGACGAAAATGTGGGCAAAACGTCTAGCTCTCTTCGTGGTAAATGTAGAATTCTTCAAAAGGAAACAAACATTTTTCCTCTTTACGTTGCGATTCTTGTGTTTGCTTCGTTATGAATCGCTTCCACCCATAAAATGCATTTTACTTTTTCCCTATTGTTTTTCTCCCTGTTCAATTGGGTCTAACTTGAATGTATAGCTGTGAAAATTCTGTTTACCAGACCACTTGTGGTAGGGTAGCGAAAGCATTTTGCTGACCGCTACGGGAAAGTGTCGTTGTCTTTCTGTGAACGGTGTAGCTTCTGCTCCACGTGATTAGCGTCGTTTAGCTTTTGAATTCTACAGATATTGAGCAGAAATCTGTAACTGTCCCAACATTCATCTAGAAGACTGCGGGTAATTTGCTCACACGAGAAGCTGCACGATACTAAAGTCTTTCACTGTTCTCTCTCTTATCACTTAAAGTTTGCATCATCAATTAAGAATCACGCTGAATGTCCACTAACCAGGTCACCGGTCAGATTAACAATAAATCACCACAGAACGTCACAGCTGCCAAATTATATCTGTTCGAATGGAAATGCATTCGGCTGTTTGATTTATTCAATGGTACACTAATTGGGTTTAACAGCTGTTTCGTAGCAACCTATGAGAGCGTCTGATGTGTTGTGTGAGTTTAATTATACGTCCAATTAGTAAACCACACATCGGAATTCCTGAGTGACAGAATAACCGGTCGCTTGTCGTGTTCAGACCGGGAATACTTGTCACAACTGAAATAAGCTCTTCTTTTTTTCACTGGTGACAGATTAATGAAAATAGAATTAACAATTAAACGCTTAAGTCAATCATATGCTTCGGAAAGTAACTTAGTTTAAAACTTGAACACTGTCGGAGGAAGCGTATGTGTTAGTGTGTCATTGGAAGGATGGTCAATTGTTGGACGTGCGAGCCATGGTGCATTTGTAATAGGCTATGCGTCACTTTCGCAAAGAAATTTTCTGCCAGAGGTAAAACTTCTGTGGTAATAGGGATTCGAAATCAGGAACTTTGGATACAGACTAGGATATAAACATATCATTATCGGGTTATCGTGCTTAATTCAGTTTAAGTTAACCACCTAAATACACCGTTTAATTGCGTCTAAACCGAACTTTAACTGGAAATCGAGAAACCCTTGGTTCAAAAACTTCCGCTATTATTATTATTATTATTATTATTATTACTGTTGTTTTTATTATTTGGGAGCCCTTCTTCCTGTTCATATCTCCCAACGTTTGTCTTATGTATGTTATACACGGAAATGTCTAAAGTCATGCGATAGTGTGGGTATTTCTTCTGACCGACGAAGTACAGAAACCTGACATGGCACTGAATCAAAAAGTCGTAGGAAGTCTCCTGACGAAATATTCAGCCACGCTTCCTCTGTAGCCATCCATAATTGTGAAAGTAAAGCCGGTGCAGGAAGTTGTGCATGACTTGACATTTCGATCCCGTTCCAGATATGTTAGATTTGACTTATGTCTTACAATCATACGCTGGAACTATCTAGAATGTTCCTAAAAACAAACGTGAGAGTTTGGACCAGTGACATGGCGCTTTGTCGTCCTGAAAAATTCCACTGTTGTTTGGGAACATACAGGCCACTAAAGGCTGCAAGTGGCCTCTAAGAAGCTGAACATAATCATTTCCAGTCACTGGTTGGTTAATTTTGACCAGAGATCCCAATGCATCTCGTATAAATACAGCCCATTCCAGTATGGTAGCAAGGAAGGGTGAGCTATGTGAAAATAGGGAAAGGAAGAACAGATTGGCTGAATCAATGGAATGGACTAAAACAAGGAAGTGCCCTCTCACCACTACTCTTTATCGTAATCATGGATGATATGAAGCAGAAGGCAGTGAGGATAGGATAGGAAAACATGACGGTGATGGCTATTGCGGACGATCTTATGGTCTGGGGAGGTGATGAAGATAAAGTGCAACGGTAGTTGGATGTATAGACGACAGTGTGGAGGAATATGGCCTGAAATTTGATGTGAAGAAATGTGAGTACATGTAAACAACCAGAAAGAAGAATAGGATAACCTTGTGAATTGTGATGGCAGGGCGAACAACTAAAGAAGGTAAGCAGATTCAAGTACTTGGGGAGTGTATTAGAAGAATGTGGGGAAAGTGATGGCGAGATAAGTGAAAGAGGAAGACAAGCAGAGACGTTTTTAAGGATCATTAGAGGCCTGATATGCAATATAGACGTGCCACAGAGAAACAAGAGAGTAATTTATCACACACACTATGTACCTATCTTGACATATGCTGCTGAAACATGGAAAATGAAGTAGCGGGACATCAGCAGGGTACAAGCAAGCAAAATGAAGTTTTTAAGAGGTAGAATGGGAGTTACTAAAATGGACAGGATAAAGAATGAAGTGATTAGATACACCATAAAAGAGGAACACCTACAGGAAATGATAGAGAGGACCAGACTGAGATGGTATGGACATGTAAAGAGAAGGGAGGTTCAGAAGTCACAAGAAAAATCCACGAAATTAAGATGCATGGAAAACGACCCAGAGGAACACTAAGAGATGGATGGCTGAGAGGAGTGGAGGAGTGCGTAAGGATGAGAGGAAGGGACTGGAACAAAATGGAGACAGAGAGGTGGCGGGAAGAAAGATGGAAACGGAGGGGCTTGTGCACGAAGCAGACACAGCCAGTGGCTGGAAACTGTTGAGGATGATGATGATGACCAGGATGGAAGTAATACCAGCTTGAACTGTGTCTTCCTAACATCCTAGATCCATGGTCTCATGGGGTCTGCGCCACACTCAAACCGTATCATTAGCTCTTACCAGTTGCAGTCGTGTTTCATCCGACCATGCAACCTTTTTTTCCAGACATCTATCGTCTAACCAATACGCTCACGAACTCAGGAATGACCCGGCAGCCGATGGCGCTTTATTAGCAGAGGCACTTGCTTCGGTCTTCTGCTGTTATATCCCATCAACGCCAGATTTTGCTGCACTGTAAGCACAGACACGCCTGTCGTACGTCTCACATTGAGTGTTGCAGTTCTTTGACGCAGTGTTACCCTCTGTTTACACTGACACCTCAACGCAGACTGATCTCGGGTTGGCCACTGCGTTGTCAATGGTGGATGTAATAACGGAAATTACATATTAACGGCACACACTTGACACTGTGCATCGAGGAATGTAAATTTCAGGAACAATTTTCCGAAATGGAATGTCTCATGCGTCTAGCGCCAAATACCATTCAGAGTTCGAAGTCTGTTAATTCAGGTCGTGCAGCCAAAATCACTTCAGTAGACCTTCCACTAAGCTCACGAGAGTGCAAGTGAAAGGCACGATGCTGTACTGCACATTTATACGTTTCCACCGCTATCTAGGTATTTACCTCTTCTTACCTCAAGACTTTTAGCACATCAGGGCAATTCGCGTAACGTTTTGTGTGTATATTATTTCGCTGAGAGGATTGCTGGTATAATATGAGGCACGACAGGAGTGGAATGAGCATAAATTTTAAACTTGTCATTATGTTATTAAGGAATCTTGACGATCATTTACGTTTAGTACTGTTCAGTATCCGTGACCACGCTTGTTATTTTCTAAAAAAAATATTAGTAAATTGATGTAAAAAATGATGGTAAATAGAAAATTCCGTGTTATTTAAGTTATTCTGAGAATAAAATAAAACTAACAAAGCTGGAAAAACATATTGGGTTATACAGTTTAGAAGACTGGATACTGTGGGGAAACAAAATAAAAGATATGGAATTGGTACAACCCCGAGAGACAAAGGAACCAAATTGTTAACAATACATTTTGCAAGGCGATGGCGTTGCCCAGTTTATTTTGAGAATAAAAAAAAAACTAACAAAACTGGAAAGACAGATTGGTTTTTGGCGTTTAGAAAACTGGGTACTGTGGGAAAAGAAGATATGGGATTGGTACAATCCCCGAGAGACGAAGGATCCAAATTGTCAGCAATACATTTTACAAGGAGATGGTGGTTCCTTATGGCTATTAAAAGTGTTTAGCAAGGATGGATTGGATCCTCTCGTCGAATTAATTTGGTACATGACTTGAAATAGCTGTCTTCAGCTGCTAAGTATCCATTTTAAGCCCCTTTAGGACTTTGCATACCCCAATAACGAT
Source organism: Vandiemenella viatica (assembly GCA_031002005.1). Taxonomy (NCBI): domain Eukaryota; kingdom Metazoa; phylum Arthropoda; class Insecta; order Orthoptera; family Morabidae; genus Vandiemenella; species Vandiemenella viatica. The sequence continues at coordinate 68,557,727 of JARYHS010013631.1, forward strand.
GTGATGATAATGCGTCATGTCACCTGGTGCAAATTGTTCGCGATTGGAATGAGGAGCATACTGGACAATTCCGTCACATGATTTGGCTACATAGATCGCCAGAAATGAATCCCGTGGGCTATTTGTGATATCATATCGGACCTGCCTCATGATAGATCACTACGTTGCATTATAATAAATTATTAACCAGTTCCGTTTCTCTTGATGCAACCAATGATCTACTATGCTCTCAATTTTATGAATAATTGTAACACCAATGCAATTGAAATTGTTGTTTTATTTTCCGAACGCGTTTCGCTTCATTTGCGAAACATCTTCAGCGGTTCTGTCTGTGGGTATTTATACATATAATTACATTTGTTCTATTTTACAATTTAAACATGAAAATTGTGGTATATAGGCCTACAGGTTTAAGCTTACTTACATTTTTCTTTGGTCATATATGCTTATAATTGTACTGCGTTTTAGCGCCAGTTATGTTTATAGCTGCAGTATACGAGTATATTACACGTGTTTGTTGCATTTTTGTGATTATTTGCGTAGCACTGTAATACATTGAGTTCTGATGTCTTACGTTTAGTTACTGTACATCGCTGAATATCAGGTTTGTTTACCGTTTGTCTTCTGTTTTATTCGGTGGGTGGCGCGCTTTTAAATATGTGTTCGTACTTAGTTTGGTGTATCATTATTATTGGCTGTGTCTTTTTGTGGTGGATGGTTGTGTTTATTATTTGATTTTGAGCCCTGTGTATAGTGTTGGGTCCGTCCTGTTCATGTATTCGTTTATTATGTTCTCTTCTTCTGCCAGTGATTTGTGGATGTGGTAGTTTTCCTGAAATGTTAACGGACCCAACACTATACACAGTGCTCAAAACCAAATAATAAACACAACCATCCACCGCAATAAGACACAGCCAATAATAATAATACACCAAACTAAGTACGAACACATATTTAAAAGCGCGCCACCCACCGAATAAAACAGAAGACAAACGGTAAACAAAACTGATAATCAGCGATGTACAGTAACTAAACGTAAGACATCAGAACTCAATGTATTACAGTGCTACGCAAATAATCACAAAAATGCAACAAACACGTGTAATATACTCGTATACTGCAGCTACAAACATAACTGGCGCTAAAACGCAGTACAATTATAAGCATATATGACCAAAGAAAAATATAAGTAAGCTTAAACCTGTAGGCCTATATACCACAATTTTCATGTTTAAATTGTAAAATAGAACAAATGTAATTATATGTATAAATACCCACAGACAGAACCGCTGAAGATGTTTCGCAAATGAAGCGAAACGCGTTCGGAAAATAAAACAATAATTTGAATTGCATTGGCCTCAAAATTATTCATAAAATTGATCCTATCGCAACTGAGGAAATGGCTCCCAATTTCCAGATGCTAGTATGCTCTGTTTTAAGATTGTTTCATAAACTAACTTTATCGCCAGTAGGTCCTAAAATTTTAAATACCTTGTGCATCACCACATTTCATTTTGTTATTCTTGATCTTTTTGACGTCCAATTATCTTTTGCTCACGAAAAGCAACTACTTCAACATTCATCGACGTGTTACCGTAAAAGTTTCATAATTCCGTAAGACAATCGCAGTTACGTTTTCAAGCAAATCGGTATGTTATCGACAAGGTCGGTGCTAGGATTCTCGGGCCTCGGGTAAGCGTTCTTAGCAGTGACCTAACCATTTGAGGCCCGGGCAAATTCATCTGATGGGTCCCTCTCTCAGGCTAGACGGGATTCTTGGGCCGGTCATCGAGCTCCGGCATCGGCCGACGGATCGGGGTACATTAGCCCCTCTTACCCCCTTCCCCCCGTAACCCCCGGCCCTAGTTATCGATGGAAAGGTATACGGGGTATTTAAAAAATAAGGTTCGTTTGTGACTGACAATTGAAAGCGATGCGCGATCGGCGCAGTCCGCATGCGCGTCTGCTCCCAGCATGCTTTGTGCCCGTTTAGATACGATTTGCAGCCATATCGTTTGTGTGCTGAACTGTAGAACTTTTTAATGTGTAAAATATCGATTCTCCCGCTGACTGTGAGATACGATCTGCAATCTGTAAGAAACTTGGCAGCAACGGATATTCACCGTCAGTTTTGCGATGTGTGTACATTGATAATGCTGTTGAATCATAGTAAAGGTGGAAAATGGACGAGAATGTTCAAGGACGGGTGGGTTAATGCGTATGATCAGGCACGCCCAGGCCGATCTACTCTGCTTTCTGAACATTTGGTTAGTGATGTGGAGAACAAAATTCGAGAGGACTGACGATTCACATTATCAATTAATTTTATCAGGTTTCAAGGTCAGTTTTCTACATCATTGTTTTGGAAAAGTGACACTTGCAGTCATCAATTGAGGTTCTTCACAGGCATCACATTCCTCTGACGTCGGAATCAAAAACTTTTTGAACTGGGTGACGAATGTGTGAACAACAATGGAAATTATTTAGAAAAGTGTAGATGAAAGTTTGTAGAATATGGAAATTAATATATTTTAATTATATTTGCAACATTTTTCCTCATATTGAAAACTGATCTTATTTAATAAATAACTTTTCGTAGCTGAAGTGTGAATCGAAACAGGATTTCTTTACGGCTTTACGCCTCGTCGTCGAGGTCATTAGAGGCGGGTTGGGGCTGGAGACAAGGAACGGGAAGGAATTCGGCCATGGCCTTTTTGAAGGAAGCATCCCGGCATTTGACTGAAGTGATTTGGGGAAACCATGGAAAACCTAAATCTGGAAGACAGGATGGGGATTCGAATCGGCGTCCTCCTGAATGCGAGGGCAGAGCGTTAACCGCTCACCCACCACGCTCGATCGAAATAGGAAATTAAATAATTACTACCGAGCAAATTTTAATAAATAAATCACATAACAGCTGACAGAAAAATGATAGGTTAGAGGTATACGCTTTTTGGGAGAGACGTGGATATGTAGAGCAAGGAAGCACGTAGTATGAAATACTAGTGGGAGGACAGAGCGAGGCGTATTGTTTGAAAGCAGCGGATGGCTTCGAGAGAGTGTGAAGTGAGGTGCACGCGGGTTTTCCGAGTCCCTTTGTCACCCCAGTACATGTACCATCAGCACAAAAAAGGGCTTAATGCAGAGACACAATACCCGTGGGCGGTGACCAACGATGCTTGGCCTACGAATTTGCTGTGGGCCTCTCTGTCCAGTGGGTGCAAACAAGCGGAGCTCTTTGGTTCTGCATGCTCTTCGTTAGGGCAGAGAATTGTGCGGTCTGCGGACCATAAATATGCATCACTCTGTGGCTGTGCGTGTGATTAAAAACTGGGGCGCGCAGAGTGTTACGGCAGCGTTTAGCGCACCCTCTCTGCTGACTGGGGACGTGTTTCAGGCTCACTTGCGAAGAGAGAGTATTTGTTAAATGCTACATTCGCAACATGAAGATTCCGCATTTTATGTTGCGATAAATTTGTTATCTTTGATTTCATGGATATCAGTCACGTAAAGAAGGGACATAACACAAAGTCAATTTTAAAACTAATAATATTAACATAAAACGACTAAAACTATCATGCGAAACAGAACCGGCCATACGTTTCAGAGATGTACTGAAAATTTCTCAAGTCAATTACTAGATTTTTTGGATAATTTCTGAAGAAATATTTATAAATTCATAAGATAGTGTTCAGATATAACTTGGAAACGTTTATTTATTCAAAAACTAACATAAAACAAGTGATTTGAAAATTGCGAGTTGGGTCGAAAGTTACCCTTATTTCCAGTGCTTATCCGGCCACTATAAATAATTTTTTGGAAAAGTTGTTTCTATTATCGACGTTTTCGGTCGTCGGAATTGTTGTCGGCAATATTTGGTAGCTTCACGATGTTTTTAGACACTAATGTCTCCCATAATTTTACTATACTGTGTTCCTCATATTTCTAATGATTCATAATTTTATAAAATTCTTAAATGCGTTGTTAGATTTTGATAGTACTTTCTACATAATCTTACCCGCTAAACATATTAATACTGCACATTGTATTTTGTTTGTTACTTAAAACTAGATGGCTCGTGCGAAAATTTCGCGAATAAGGGTGCGTTTATGTTGGAGCTGCGATAAACGATGAGAGCGACGATACTAGCGAAGCGAAGAATAGTGAAACATTGTCGACAATGGAGGTGTTTATACTGGAGCAGCGATGAGAGCGACGCATAGTAGCAGAGCAGCGATGAGAGCGGCGCTAATCGCTGCGAGCATTTTCTACGCTATTATCGAGGGTGGCTGCGACCGTTTGATCGGTGAAGTTTTTAGTAGGTCCCCTTTGTGGTACTGTAAATACAAAAATCACCATAACTGATTCGTTCTAGACAAATTGTAGGATGAAATGGCCACTAAATATAATAAAACAAACAATTCTAAACGTTTTTAATTAGTGCGATTTCCGTAATTTAAACTCATTTTAATTTGTAAACACTACAAACTGAAGATTAAAGTAAAAAAAATTATTAATACAGCCAAAGAGAAATTTTACATAATTTACCGAAAAAATATTTTTCTATTAAAAGTAATTTAAATTATAAATATCAAATTAAATGCATAATATGTAGAAATTCGTATTAATTTATTTTGAAGTGTAACAAAAGTAGATTTTATATAAGATGCCGGTATTTTTTGCAGATTGGTTTGGCCTTCCAATATTGGTGTCAAATTCTTAGGATTTTAAGTGTTAGTTTCTTCGAAATTCAATACCTTTTCAGTCAATAATATTATGGAGCAAACAAATGGTCTTATTAATATTGTCAGTTACGACCACAGAAGTATCTAATGTTGTGGCTAAAATTCTTCATTAAGAATAAATAAGGCACATTTGACGGTTCCTCATGTTCACGATAACCTAGCATTGAGGTGTCATCTGCCTGCATCTAAATATTGTCCATAAGGATCTAATAAATTATTTAAGAATGGATAAGCCTCGTCACCTATAAAAACACGAGGTTCAGTGCTTTCAGAATATGGCAGAACGATTTGGAATATTCTGTCTTCCATCCATTAAAGAAACATACAGAACTACTGTTCCACCGTCACTCTGTTTACCATTTCCCCCAGCTTCAATGTTTATAAATTTATAATTAGCATTGACCAATACTTGCAGAACAATAGAAAAAATCTTGTAATTCTGGAACATGAAGCCAGAGTGGCAAGACAAGTAACTCTGAAGTGTTTTCCGTCGACAGCGCCCACGCAATTCGGAAAATTAGAAATATTGGAACAGGTCTTCGGCTATTTTTTTAACGAAATCCTGTTCCTTGGAATCGTCCATATGAAGTAGTTGAAGTATTTTTCATAATTATTTCTTTTACAACTTCTAAAATTGTTGCAATACAACTCCTACACGAAATAAATAAGCTAGATTTCTTCTACATGTCCTGGGCCGGTTGACAATTGCGCGCAATATAAAACACGATTCTACGCTATTATCGAAGCTCCAACATAAACACTGCACGAAGAAAGAAATTAAGCGCTGCTCTTGTCGCTGCGTTTATCGTCGCTCTCATCGTTTATCGCAGCTCCAACATAAACGCACCCTAATATACGAATATCGAGGTTCCGGTCTGCAGTAGGATGATTTGTATATTTGTTAAATGAAACACTTTAGAACGTCGTGCGAACAATTAGAAATGATGAAATGTTTCGCTAACAGAAACAAAATTATCCGAAAAGCCCCTTACTCCAGAAAAAACACAGTTTACCTGCGATATGTGGTGCCAAGCGATTATCTTATCCGATTTATCTGTTAATCGACATAAGCACATTAATAGGTATTTCATTAATTATTTCTGTATTTACTTTAATATTCTTGTCTGATAGAATGCATCCTCAGTTAATTTCTTCATCTCAACGTACGCAATACGACCTAAGATGTCAGCTACGTGCTTTAGTATTTCAGTTTTGATCTTGCTCTACAGTTTATCCCTATCTATGTTCTCTCCATTAATATTCCCGCATGACTCAAAATGTCACCACTGAGCGTTAGCGTTCTGGCCTCGCAGTCGGGAGGACTCGGTTTTGAATCCCCGTTCGGCCATCCCGATTTGGGTTTTTCATGGTTTCCCGAAATCACTCCGGGTGAATCCCAGTATGGTTCCTTCAAAAATACATGGCCAAATTCCTTCCAGCTCCTTGCCCCTAGTCCTTCCCTGCCTCTAATGACTGCGACTTCGATGAGGCGTAAGTCATAGGTAATAAAATACAAATCATCCACTGTCCTGTGAATTTTTTCCTGCAATACTATTCCTAAAAACTTTTTTTCAATGCAGACACACATTTATTTCAGACTATATTTTTCGACTTAATTTGCAGTATTCTTGTGTAATACTAAATTCGATTTTTTGCTCTGTACATAAAATTTTTTGAAAGTTGATTCCTACGTCAATGTCTGACGCTATAAGATATTTCTCTCTGAGTAAGGCTCTTTTCCCTACTGCTATTTTGATTTTTAGATCATTCCTGATTCGGTAATCAGTTGTAATGTTGCTTCATAAAAACACAAACGAGCAGAAAATTGTTTGCAATTTCTAAATTACTTTTATGTGCAGAGAGGTTTCCTTTTTTTCGAGAATAATTGTTACTGTTTGTAAGTTGTCATCCCTGCTTATTTTTCGAAGTTATTAAGGTAATGCTTCTACTAGTCTAGTAGTTGCTATCCACTGCCTGTCGTGCAGGCTTATTATATCTAATTCTCACTAGCTTGTAGGAAGTAAGTTCCAGAGTCTACCACTTCTTCCGCACGCGGAGGGTGCATAGTAGACATCAAAGCCACTTGCTGCGCAGGTATGCTTTGAATTTTATTTACAAGCTTGTCGTGTGGGCACATATGGGCTGTGTAAACTGGCAGCGAGCTACAACGGGAAACATGGAGACCGACTTTTAAGCGTTGCTCTCAATCCCTCCCCCCTTTTCTCTTTCTCTCTGTCTATGGTGGTGATGATACGTGTGTGCCGGAACGCATAAACAATCACGGCCGCGTGTCCTTTGTGAATATGTCCCGCATCCCTTGCAGTCTTTGGATGCCTTTTAATTTTTTATTCTGAACTTCAAAGAGCTTCGACAAGCGTAGGAATCCGCCCGTGGCTGATGACATCAGCTCCGCTGAGGGGTAAGCTGATGGTGTTCTGCTCTTGGTGATCCGGCTGAACGAAATGAAATTTCGATGTGCCGAAGTAAAGGACGTCTAAGTAGGATCTTTTACTACTGTCTGTTTTTCCATTCTATAAGTTAGTTCGCTGATCTCAAGCAGCAACTTCATGGGTATTAAAATTAACAACTGCCGGAACTGAAAAAATAAGGTGGATAAGTACTGTAAGAAGCTAACTTCGATTGCATTTATGATGAACTATTTCAGAGAACTTCACGCTGGGGAAATTACGATCACTATTTATTTCTCGATTTTTGAAAGTCAATTAAGATACTGTATAGCAGCCTGAGGAAGATTCACATGAATAACATGAAGAGATCATTAAAACAATAGTAAAGAAAGAGAATTATAAAAAAAAAAATTTTAGACCTTAAAATTCCGACATATCCTTGTGTATGCATTTATAACACTATCATCACTCACTAAGAACGTTTTTAAAAATAACCATGGTTTCCCCAAATCACTCCAGGCAAATGCCGGGATGCTTCCTTCAAAAGGCCATGGCCGAATTCCTTCCCATTCCTTGCCCCCATCCTTTCCCGTCTCTAAAGATCTCGATGTTAAAAAGAGACGTAAAGCAGTTAAAAAAAAAAAAAAAAAAAAAAAAAAAAAAAAAAAAATTAAAAGAACGAAGAAATACACTAGTATGGTATACGTAATAAGTCTGTTTTAAATTTGCAAGTTCATAAAATTAAAAAGTTAGAAATGTTCTTCCTATTCTAGAGACCAGTTAGAGTTGAAATGAATAAACAATTCAAGCATAATCTTAAAGACCTTTTACCCAATTAAAGAATATTAAGACATATCAAAAATTTCGTATTAACATTAACTTATTGTTTTTGATATTTTATGGCATAAATATTAATGGAATTCGTTGTTGGTTAAAAAAGTAAATCTTTAGTACTGATGTGGGATAAGTAAGTGACTCATAAATCAAAGACTTATGAGTAGAGAATGAATAGTATTATATTATACTGCATATAATAATAAGGCATTATATTCTATTTTTGACCTGTCCTAAGTCATTGTACAAATTTTGTATGTAAATAAAATATGACACCAAATAAAATGAACGAATTAATGAATGGAGGCATAACACCCTAGAAGAAAACAGTCAGTGCCTGCTAGACCGAGCATGGCACACACATTGAATTTGAATTACAAATTAATAGAATCTCGTAAGATATTTACATTTGTTTGTACAGAATGATGATACCCAAATTTTCAGAAATAGTGTACATCCTAGCTATCGGGCAGCATCGCCATCTATGATCGAGGTCGAGAAGTATTGGCAGTGCTTTGGAATCTACGCCAAAGCGTTAGCGATAGAACGTTGCTTCTCAGCGATAATTGTATTGGATTTGCTCGCTCGGTCAAGATAAAAGCATAGAACGGTCGAGGTAAGCGGAGCAGAAAGCAGAAGGTCTTTTGTTTCAGGACAGGAAAGCCCGCGGGAAGAATTCCTTTTGCGTTACAGAAAGGCGAGAGAGAAACTGTTAAAAAGTTAGAGATTCAGAGGGTGTTTCTAACTCGTGCTAATTGCTCTCTTCATGAGGAAACTTGAAGTAATTTTAAAAAGGAGAGGTAATGATTCGAATGGGAGGAAATTCGCTTTTTATGTGACATTGTGACATGCTGACAGAGGCCGTGTTTACAGATACGATTTATAGTTGCTACAGAGCCTATTTTTGTGTTTTCGATATACAATTAATTTCATTTATACGACTTACCACAGTCGTATAATGTGAAAAAATGGGTGAACCTTGGAATCAGTGATAATAAGCTATAAATCTGCTTAAACCTTTGTTTTAACATTTTGTAAGTTGGCCCCAAAAATCTCATAGCATCTTGTGCACGCGCGTCAAGATATTCAAGTTCAATGGTCGCAATTTTTTTTAACATATAAATATCTCATTTTCTTTACTCTAAATGTTATTTTGACTTATTAGAAAAGTAGTAGAGCATAAAATTCTCTACAAATATTTCATAAATTTAACCCTTCTTGAGATAGATTGTGGAGAATGGAGAGCGCTTAGCCGCTTGAACCATAACGCTACATTACGATACGTCAACTATACAATTCAATACACAGTACGATTTGTAAGTTAATAATTTATTAAAATGTTATAATTATGAATAAAATATAACTATTTACGAAGTAATATATTGTATTTATAGATTTTATATTATTTATAAATCATACATTCGTTTTTTTAAAACAATGTTTAATATCCCAAACTCAGAATACAGTATAGACAATTTTCGATATACGCAATTTATCAAATCAACTAGACTAAAAAAACCAGTCCATTTATACAATGTTCCACCTACAAGTGCAGCAGCTCGATAACACATTAATCGTATCTACTATCAGATTGAAACTTGGTTAGGGAATGATTTAGAACCCAAGGAATGGGGGTGGAGGTTGCAAAATCCTGGAACCGACAAAAACATTATTGCCACCAGCACCAGAAGAATTGCTCAATTCGATATTTCGTCATTTTTGTAGTCGCCGGTGCAGAAAAGTAGGGGTGCAGTGCTCTTTAGCTTGTGGTCAGTGTAATGGACAAGCATGCCTCAACGCTTCATTATATCCAAAGTATCTTTATGACGAAAGTTAATATGTATCTGAAATCTTTGAAGCCTTAGAACCAAATTTAATGGACGACGACGATGATAATAATGAATTAGAACTTCAAGTTGAGCGACAAGAAGAAGAAGATGACGACGAACATGAAGCATATTGAGCTGCGTACTTGATATAAATAATGACAATAAAAAAATATTTACATTAAAACTTGAATTGTAATATATTTACAATAAACTGTTGGGGGAAAAAATAGTTAAAATGCGTTTAAACTATTTCATTTAAACATCTGATTATTAATAGTACCCGGGTGACCGATCATCGCTCGGCATCTTTCGATTTCTGTTAAATATCCAAGATTTCGAGTAACGTTTCATTAAAGTAAAAGGCTTGAAGGCTTCCTAGGCGTTTTGAGGAGCACAGTTAACCAAAGACAAGTTTAACTAACATCAGTAAGCTTACTGGTACCTGAACCTTCTACGTAATGAGTTAGAGCCGTTTATGAGAAACCAAATACAAAAATTACTACTTTTTTTTTTAAAAAAGTCGAGTTAAAAACTTGAAAAGCAAAACGTCATCTACATATGAAATTTCATCGAAATCGCCTCATAAATTGCTTTAAAAAATGCTATTATTATGTTAAATAGAAATCTTAATGCCAGTCAGGGATTAATTAATGGTGCGAGATTTGTGGTAATTCAGGGGATTCTACGATAACCCTTCATGATGGATTCTTATGTAACTCGACGAGGAAAATTGAAAGTAAAAAATAAATATATATTTTTTATATACATATCTATCTCGCTTAGTTCTAGAGATATCATATCTCAAAATTGACGTGGTTGGTTGAAATGCGACCTGGACCAGAAGATAATTTTCGCCATAGCCAAGTTTGATGATGGATTCGTGTGAAACTCGTCGAGACAAATCGAAAATAAAGAAATTATTTTTCTGATATCTAAAGTGAACAGGTTAGGAATAGATCCGGCTAGGACCAGAAAAAAATCAACCAAAACCACTATGGATATACGGTGGAAATGTACTTTCAATGTTTTATTTTGTTCCTAATGGTTGTTGTTAGGTTGAAAAACGGCCAGGACCAGAAGAAACGTCACCAAAAGCAGAAGGAACTATACCTATAACTGATTTTTGACATGCTATATCTCGAAAACCAAGCGAGATATCAAGAATATTTATTCTTTATTTTCGATATGTTTCGTCGAGTTCTTTAAGAATTCAACATCAGATTGTGACGTCACGGTAATGATAGTACATCATCAGTGCTAAATTCATTCATTCCGATAAAACTATGCTCATACCTTGCATGGTAGTATTTAATAAAAAACCAATAACCACAACAAAAGTAAACGATGATTACTTTATAACTGGTACCGGTAATATTATTTTCAAAGAAGTTTCTGTAAACTATTACCTCTGACAAAACAAATGATAAATTTCTAATTATCTTCCTTTTTAAATGTTTTACAATTAAACTTGCAGTGCTAATATTTCCACGGGTTAGCCAATATACAAGAACTGTTGGTTTAAATATTATTTGAAATTAAAGAGATATTATTTGTTCGCTTTCTAGTACCTGAATTGTCTACAAGATGGCGCTAGTGCCGTTTTCGAGATACCGAGTGAAAAAATTGTTCGTATTTTGTAAACTCGCTTTTATGTATGGAAGACAACTATTTAGGTAATCTTAAAAGTCAAAACGTTATCTAAAAATAAAATTTCATCCAAATCATCATAGCCGTTTCCGAGATCCGAAATATATATACAAGAATTGCTCGTTTAAAGATATAAAATAAATTAAGTTAATATAATTTCTATAAATAAAATTTATTAATGAGTAAATAATTACAATTTATTCATAATTATAACATCTAATTTACTTTATAAATTGTTCTGTGTACTGAATTCTGTAGTTAAAGTATCGCAAAGTAGCGTTATCGTCCCACTATCTCTATCTCGTGAAGGATTAAATCTATGAAATATTACTTATCATGAAATTTGTAGAGAATTTTATGCTCTACAACTTTCCTAATAACTCAAAATAACATTTAGAGTAAAGGAAACGATTTATTTATATAAAAAACCTCTTTTTTGTTACCTTTCACCTTGAATATATTGACTCGTGAACAGATATTCTGAGACTTTTTGGTCAACTTATAAAACGTCACAACAAAAGAATGTGGTAAAGAAGATGAAGATTAATATCAATATGACCGCCGTATTTTATTGGAGGTTTGGTTCGAAACATTGAGTATTACTTGGTTTAATGTGTAACGTTACTTTTATTAGCAGGGTGCGTCAGCGCGCTGCGTCACCATTTTTCCAGTCTTCCAGATTTTTCACTGCATTGTCGGAGACGAAGCCTGCTGCACAACGAGCATGTGAATGGCACAGCTGACCTTGATTTGAACTTTCGATCGGAACGTTAAGCCTAATGATGTATTCTGGAAGTATCAGTCGTTTTTTTGATGTAGACTCAGTGAAACGCTGTGATAAGGTAACATGAAACTGGCGAGACAAGAAATCGTAGCTACTGGCCAAGGTACTAATTATTTAACACCTTTGGCGCATTTGCGAAATATTTAACTATATTCTGTGTGTGATAAGTGTATTTTTTGTTTGCTTACTTTAAGAGGCGGAGATTGGGGAATACCCTCGCATTTGCCTTGGATACAGAAAACCAACTAAAAACCTCAGTCAGGACGGCTGGTACGCGAAGGTCTGGGCTCATGCCCGTTCCGTCGACCTCTCAGATCCATCGTGCGGCGCCTCACCACACTGAGCTATACTGGCTGGTCGGTCATGTTGATATTAATGAGCAATTTTTTTTAGATTGAAAAGCCATGAATATAGAAAAACAGAGAGTATCATTGCAATCTATAGACTTTTACATAGGATTAGGTTATTTTTACGTCAGAAGGTTCTACCATATCATCGCAGGCAGATGCAAAATGCTCTTGGCTTTTGGTTTTCCTTTGTTTCCCCAAGTCACTCCTGGCGAATGCGGGGAACGTTTCTTCAAAAGCCATGACTGAATTCCTTCCCCTTGCTCACTCCTCTCCCTCCTCTAATGTCCTCGACGTCGATTAGATATAAAACCCGAAGGAAAAAATGGTAGACAGTGATGTTTTGTTTCGTCAACGTGCTGTAAATTAATTTCTGTTAAAGAAGAAATTCCAGCTGCCAAAATCACGGCAGATTTTAGCGTGTGTATAGTGCTGTGTGTATTGGCATCATCAGTGTTGGGTGAAGCATTATAACGATTTAAACACGAGTATCTAACATCTGTTTTGTAGCGGTAGCCTTCATCGAACGAGAAGTTGAGCGAGTCGATATCATTAAAGCTGATCGACGTTTTACTGAAATTACATAAAAACTAACAATAGGACACAGTGAAGCTGGGGAACGACCGTAATCTTAGACTTTTGAAAACTTTGTAGTCATTGGGTTCCACGTTTAATGGCCGAAAACAGAAACCATCGTTGAATACTTTCTTCAGAGATAGCGAAGTAAAGGAGATGCTGTCTTTAGGCTGCCATATGTTTGGTTTTGTGAAGGAACTGATGTGAGCTCAGCGCTACGTCAGTGTCTTCTGGCAGTTGGAACAGAGTTCTGTTGGACCGGAATTTTCAAGTTGACAGAACAGTGGGAATAGTGTCTGCTGAAATTTGAGTATTTGTAGAAAAGTAAGGAAGCATCTGTAGATTAAATTGGCGCATTAGATTTATTCAGTTAAACCATGTACGTTAAAAACTGTTGTCCATTAATTTCATATGGTAGTGACTGAAAGACTCCGCTTATTAACCTGGAAAGTATAGAGGAGTTTTTAGGTTGAATTCAAGAGTGACTATCTGCCTTATGATACGGCTTAGAGTAATGGATGATCTGTAAATACAGATGTTAGGAGACCAGTTTGTTCCCTCTGATTTCTAGAGTTATTGTGTAGTCGGCATTTGAGTGTAACGTGTTTTTATTGCTGCATGTAACCAAAGGGTATGCTAATCGTAATATCCCCATACAACGTACGTATCTCCACCAGTGATATTTTACGTCCTTGCTCCATACACAGTGTAGCCTTTGATACATGGCGTGTCTGTTACGTAGGAGACAATACTTTAAATTGTGGTGCTTATAGAATCTTACGAAATTTTAGTAAAATTTTCTGGAAACTGTATTGATTACTACATAAGGTCTAAAATTTTAAGACAAATTACAGTTGGATATTAGAGACTCTGATACAATATCTTAGTGCAAATAATCTCTATTTTCTCTGAACTAGAAACAACTCACTTGGGTGACCGAACTTTGCTCGATGTCTTTCGATTTCTGTTGAATATGCAAGAGTTCATCAAAATTAATTTCACCCATACACAACAGTTGCTTGTATAATAATATTAGATGGATTAGGCATACAGACAATATGTATTATATATTCACTATATTTCATACCTATCTACATAAGAACTACAGTCAGTTAAATATAAACTTCATGAATGCGCATAATTCAACACTTTATTTTAAATATAATCAGGATAGCACCTATATTATTAATGTTTTTGGATGAGTCTTGGGTACGTGATGTTTGATTTAAGTTAGTTTCTCTTGAAAGCTTCCTAGGCGTTTTGAAGTGCTATGCTCTAACAAAAGAGAAACTTAACTAACGTCAGTAGGCTTACTGGTACCTGAACTCTGTAAGATGGCGTTAGAGCCGTTTCCAAGACAACAAATAAAAGAATTGTTCGTTTTTTCTAAAATCGCGTTACAAATTTGAAAAGCAAAACGTTATCTACCTATAAATTTAGTCCAAATGGTTTCCGAGATACCAAATACTGTACATACAAGAATTGCTCGTTTAAATGTATAAGATAATGCGACGTTCTATTAAATTTATGTGTGTTTATTTACGACGCTCAGATACAGAAATTCGGGTAAGGAGAAGAGCTTCCGAAGTTTATGCTTTATTCTCCAGCAGTTACTTGAAACATTTTTTTTTTTTTTTAATGGCATTCCCTACTGAGGCCCTACAGCTGCTCAATGTGATGATGCGATCGTCATGACTCATCCAGTATATCATTTGCTCTAGCGAATTTTTGCTTCTAAGCAGTACGGACACGACATTAAGACACACACAACACTTAGACACCCATGCCCGCGGCCGGACTCGAAACGACGAACTACGGTACGTGGAGCCAGTACTCTAGGCCCAACGTCACCGGTGCCGGCTACAACATATCATATGCATTATTTTGACAGAAGATAACAAACGGGAAAGTTTATTAAAAACTCAGGGATAATTTAAACAAACCGTAGATAATCACGAATTGTATATTAATTAAGTAGTTATTAATTATTTTTAAGTTATATTTTATGTAGAAATCTTTTCAGCATAGCAATAAAAATTTTCATCATTTAAAATCAAATGAAGTTATTTAGAAACATGTTAGCTAAATACTCCGGAAATCTTATAAGAGGAAGTTTTCTCACACCAAAAAAAATATCAATAAAAAAGATAGTAATTATTCGATTTCGTTTTTCCCTAGAAACTTTTCCATAACAAATTCCTACAATCATTTAGCTGATAATTGTCATTTTTGACGGACGTTCAAACTAGTACAAAAATAAGATTACTACTCAATATTTTTTAACACTGTACTCAAGATTACGAACAACTCAACATCCCAAAGTCGGAAATTACATCGATACTAAAATACAGCAATGTAGGTTATGCTCTCTGTTTATACACTGCAGTGGAAAATCTGTTTAGTTATTCTCCTTCATTAAGCCTGTAGTGATGAACAGAGTTCGGCTTCCAGCATTTTAACTGCTTTGCTTTATTAACGTGGCTTTAATTAGCCACTCGTTTAGAATATTCCAACAGTGGCTGTTTTCCGTAAATCAATTCAAGTAATTAAAGAGTTCATGTTACGGCACAAATACTGTCTATGTTACATTAAAATAAACCTCATTTCAGAAATAAACGGAATTGCATGCAGATGTTTCTCTCATTAAAATATTATTTAAATGTGAATAAAATATGTTCTATTTTTTATGCAGAAATCCAGCGGAAAGCGAGCTTACTGTTTATTATTTTCTGCACGAAATGATGCGAGGTATCCGTCGCTGTAATTTAATGAACTGAATTGCTTACCAACAAAAAAACTGAGATGTAAAAACAGGTCGATATGAAACCATATTTCCTACACTCTCATTTTTAATTAACATTTTAGGCGTATATGTTCTATTTTAACTACGGTTAAAATGTAATATAAAGATAAATGATATTGCTAGGCAGAGCATTGTCTTATTTAAATTGTGAGGTTACATTCATTATATTAGATTGTTCGTGGTTGAATTATTATGATATATAACTAGTCCACGATACTGTTCAATTTAAACTTGCTTTTATTTTCATAAACACGACGTCAACGATACTGTTTACATGCATACATAGATTGCATACAATACTCCTTCCACAGACAATACAGTCCTTCGCCGTCGTATATTGAGTCTGTATAAACTACTCATCTGTCTCGGATGTTTGCTTTATATAAACTTCATCGAAATTTCTAGAACACTTCAAAGGATTCCGACAGACATTTCTCGAACATTAACAATACTTAAACAATTGAAACATATTAAAAACAATCAGAATTAATACATGATCATTTACAATCAATACAAAATGGTCAGAAATGGAAATTAAAGATACTTAAACATAAAATTATTCACAGAAATCATTCTAAACTGTAACAAATTATCCTTTAGATATCGTAACTTGCATTAATACCTGGAATTACAAACATTTAAGCAATTCTATTGCACAATTCTGTTATTAAACATAATAAATGGCCACTAAATAATTTCTTTTCATAAAACGAAGTGATTTATGGTAAATTGCAAAACAAAGATACAAGATCATATTCACCCAAACTCTAGCTTACTACAAATGCTTCATAAAATACAATAACATTTAATTTTAGGTTTGAGGGCTGTTACGATTAGCTTAAGTATTGTAATATTGATGATGAATAAATTAAACATAAGATTTTAAAACGATTCACCAATCGTTTATTCACTTGATATCATTAAATAAAATTAATTTTGAAATCAACCAAGCTATATATTTAAGACACATGGGACAGTTTTAACTAACCTTGTAATGTTTTATTGGTTTTAATAAGTTAGATGTGATTCCCAACACACGTATCTCCGAACCCGAAGGGTGAAATTGGTGGAGTGGAACTTTATATTCTTACTTAAGACCTCTGCAAGCACAGAGTTCCCCACGCGATACCCACATGGTAGCACGTATATGGTAGGCCCTGGAAACCATTGCGGACGCTCGACTTCTAGGTACCGAGCGAAGTGTGCGAGCGGTAACACTCAGGCCTCGTATAAGGCAGGACGTAGGTTCCATTTCACGTCCAGCCATCCAGAATTCAGATTTCATGGTTTTCCAAAATCACTCCAGTGAATACCGGGGTGGCTGCTTCAAAAGGCCATGGCAAAATCTTTCCAGATCCTTGACAACGTAAAGTCATTAAAAAAAATACTTCCAAGTAAAATGTGAGGTTTATATCTGGATCTGAATCCAGGTAACCCAGTTACATGTCACTTGTTCAGCCACCTATCATATATAACAGCTACGTTTTAACATTTTGCAGTTGGATATATAATATCGAAATTTCCAAAGTTTTTATTTTTTATGCGCTTCGAAACTGGAGCAAATTAACAGAATATATAAACTGAAGTATAAATATATCATCTTTACGAGTTTGATAGTTAAATCGATTTATATTTTATCACCCTTCTTCAGTCATTTGAACGCAAATATTTTTATCCTCAACAGGATCATAAAGATGTAAGTGTTGTTATCTGTCTATACTACGTGTCAATTTCTTTGGAAAAAAGTGTAAATCTTGAAGTTGAAATTAGGAACCGCCCAGAATTCGCCTAGATGATTGCCGAAAGACGCCTAATACTCGGTGGCCATACCGCTGGATATGAACTAATGCTGATCGTACCATCCCATGTCCAACTTTTTCACAAATGATAATAATAATAAATAAAAGCAAGAGCCGTAATAAATGATTATCAACATTGTTATCACATACCTTAAGGCACTGTTCAAACTGGGGTTCAAATTCCTTCTTTATAAATTGGTTATTGATAAAAAAAATATCAACATCTGTTTTCAGCAATTCACAGAAAACTGTTAGTGTCATAATATGCTTTGCATCAAAAGAATTCTATTAATTCAAATTCTTAAGGATCGAGGGAAGAAAAAATTCATATAGCCATAAGTATGGCAACTTATTTACGTGATGATATCTATCATATTATTGTGACTCATGTGTGGTGGAGGGAGAAGTAATTCACTGCATTCGTAAACTGAAGTTGTTCGCATTGTACTTAATAAATTTATGCGTAAACTTACGTCATCTTCTACCAGAGAATCCTAGTCCAATCTCCGTATCAATTCTCTAACAAATCGGTCAAAAAATGCTTTCAAATTATCGATAATAATCACTCACTTGCCATACGGGTCCCATACAGCACAAAAATAGTGCAGATAAGGTCGCACAAAAGTTTTATGTAAAAAAATAATCAAAATTCGAGCTTTGAATCGCAGTCTAGAATTAGTTTTTCGAACGATCTGATCCTATTTAATGTTGCTCTGTACTGTTATACTTAGATGTATTTATACCAAAATCCCCCAAAAAACATACTGTTTCAGCTTTAGATGTTTAAAAATAAATTTGCCAAAGAAAACTTTATCTGCGAGTGAAAATCAAAATTGGACTACTGCCGAGGACCAGCAGTCTATGTGGCGTGTAACTCGAACAAGACATTTATGAATTCTGTAATGAAAAGAACATTTGTAAATCTTGTAAGCATTTAAGAATGTTAAAAAAAGAAATAGAAAGATACATGGAAAATTTGTGACCTTATTTCAGTGTACTAAAAATACGAATAAGGAAATATAGATCTCGGAAAATCAACCGAGTATCGATGAATGGCATCAGGAAAATAACAGCTGTTACCAAACCCCCCTTATTTTATTCGTTACTTTTCTTCAAAAAATCCATTATGTTGGGCAAGGATTTTTGTTTCATTCCGTACTATCCCACAGCTTTTCAGTTCGGCAAGTGCTTACTTAGCACCCTGATTCAATCTGGTGTAGCGGGCGTGTTCTTCTAACATTACATAATCGATCACTACGTATAGTTTTCCACATAATAGTACGTGCTTGACAAAATTTATACATTTTTTGGTAAAAATCATATACAGAAGATCTACAGTATGATTTTATTTCCACTCTCGTAAATGGCATCTATACTGTATTTGGTTAGTATTTTATCAATCTTTTCCAGGACCCCCTTAAAATGGTCCGTATTTTGTTTATCGTCTGGACGATTTGTCCTAGCCTTAGTTGATAGTGAGATATTTATCGTTTAAATTTTCGTACCATTTTTACTTGCTAATGGACAGGAGCGTCAGTTCGTTGATGAGCTTTATCAGGTATACAACTGAAGAAGATTCCAGGCTGGATCCGAAACGGAATTATTCTTAACACGATGACGCTGCAAGATAACCCTTCTGCTAATACTATTGTAGCTCCTAAAACACGAAAGATTTTTATCTCGAAGGATTGTTGGGCCAACTGACAGATTTTTCGATTTGCCAAGCATTTGACTTACGTCATTAGTAGGCAGGTAATCCTAGCGAGAACAGCGAACAAGATTTACATGGAACCAAAACAAAATCTTAGCATACCGTCCCATGTGAAGTTGAAATCATAAAAAGTTTCTTTTAAAGGCCAGGGTTTCGAATCGAGGACCACTTGCTTCCGAAGTCCGACAACTTAACCACTGAGTCAGTGAAAACTTATAAGCTCTAGTCACTCGTCAGTTGGTTAATTAACGTTTCAGATTGTTAGAATGCCTCCGAAACAAGTGGGAAAAGACGAAAAATAAATTATCTACTCTAATAGTGCTTTTTTTTTAAAAAAACATGTTAGTTTAAATATTTGCATTTTATTGTGACCGGAGTATGAAAATGATTCTTACAATCCCGAAAAATCGTGTGTTAGTGACACATGTGCAAGAAATTTTATGGAGAAAAAACAAACACAAGAATTGTTTTGGGGATCGCGCCTTCGGTCGATAGAGCGACTGGCAACGGTGCAAAAGATCGATGTACAGTAGAACTCCAATTATCCGAACTCCGATTATCCGAATCGCTTTTTTAATTAAGACCGAAACGTACTGCAATAAGCCTTCCCCTCTTTTATAAAAACCAACCAAAAGTTCGGATGACTGCAGCATTGTTTACAGAGTGATACGGCGAAATTTTAATCCCTGAAGTGCAAAAGCACAAAAAAAAACTTTGAAAAGAAGGCATTTTCAACATACATACAATAATTAATTAAAATAGACCCTTTTTCGGGGAAAATTCGATTATCCGAATTTTTGATTATTCGAATGGGGTCCGGTCTCAATTGATTCGGATAATTGGAGTTCTACTGTAGTACCATAAAGTCGACGATTTGAATTTTCGAGATGGCGCGTAGGCACACTCAGCCAGTTTCCGATTAATTACGAGGGTAAACATTGCTTGGAGAGTGACACTGAAAGCGTTGCCTCTTTCCATCTAAGGTCGAAAGGAAAGCCTATGCCGAGTGCGTTTTACTCTACTGTCTGATCGTAAGCTTACCTTATTTTATAAACGATTTTATCTGTGTAACCGTATCTTGCTTCGAGATTCCTCTGACGTTTATTTCTTTTTCAAAAATTACACTCTGTGCTAGTAAAACACAAGTGATCGCTACAGACGAGAACATGTCCTTCAGCATAATTCTCCACCGCTTTGCTGCAGTTCTCTGTTGCAGTGGATAAGCTGTTTATGGACTATTTTACGACGTTCTAGGGACCAGAAACCGCCGTGCGTGGTACGACCATAAAGGGAGCTGCTTCACGCAGAAGCACGATCGGATATTATCCTAGGAGTACGGGGCAAGGGGTAAACGTGTAGGCAAAACCACCCTCAGGTTTTTCATTGCATAAATACATTTTACAAGGGAAGCTGTCAGATTACAAAGTTTAAACAGTGTAATGTGAACTGATTTTGCAGAACGAAACGTCGAAATAAATATGAGCGCCGGAAATTCAGACAGCCAAAACTTTCAAAATAAATTTTGGATTTATGTTTCTAATATATTTTTTAAAAAATTGCAAATTTAGTACTTGATTTCTTCATACCCAACACATGTTAATGAATCTTTTCTCGACTAGAGTTAGTTGTTGAACAAGATACTGAGCACAAGGGTTCGATACTCGCCAAACTAATCTGCCAGACAGAAAGGTGAAACACCCAGAAGCGAAGGAGAAAACGTAATTAAAATCACGGATTGAGAGGGCATGTGATGTTATTTCAGTGATAACAAAATCGAGTCAAATTTACAAACAACTTGCCTGTATGAGCTCCTTGCCATTACCACGTTATCCTCCTCCACCCACTTTGGCCTCGACACATGCGCTGATTTGGTTTTGAAGGGTGTCATAAAGCCGTTGTATCCTCTCTTGTGGCAAGCAGGCCCACAACTGTTGTAACTTGATAACCTGGATACTGGCATTGGGACGGAGTTGACTTCCGAGCTGATTCCATCGAGGAGAGATCTGGGGATCTTGCTGATCACGGGAGTACTCAGCATCACGCAGACAGTTCATAAAGACATGTGCCGTGCGTAGATGAGCATTGTCCTGTTGAAAAATGGCACCAAGATACTGTCGCATGATAGATAACATATGAGGATTTAGAATGACGTGATGTACCGTTGTGGCATCAGAGTTCCCTCAATACCACCAGCCGCGACCTGAAGTCACATCCGATGTCTCCTCGCACCATGACGTCAGCAGCAACGTTGCTGTGCCTCGCAAAAACATTGGAAGAATGGGTCCTCTCCCCAGATCACCGCCATGCTCGTCGACGATGGTAGTGCAGTATCGCGATTCATCGCTAACCACAATGCGACGCCATTCATCAGCAGTCCACGCTTCCTGGTAATGCCACTAGTCCAAACGCAGTCGTTTGTGTTGTGGTGTCAACGGCAGCATACTCATGGAACAGTTGTTTCCTAGTTCAGCTGCTGCTAGTCTCCGATCAATCGTGCGGGCTGAAACAGAATGCTGCAACGAGTCTATTATTTGTTCTCGGATGGTAGGGGCAATGGTGAAGAACTTCCGATGCTCTTGGTTCACAACAAGGCGATCCTTCGTTGAGGTACTCACTTTCAGACGTGGTAGACAGGAACCTAGACGACGAGTACGCCTGCCCTCACGTTCCCGTCCAGTGCAACGTCGGACAACTGTTATATACGAATGCCCCACAAATCTGATACTGCACAATTTGACCAGCCGGTCAAATGGACTCACACAATGAGACTTCTTTCAAACATGGCCAGGGGACCATGCACAAACTACGTGGTTTGGTCCAGGGGGGGAGGGGTTTGCTGGAAGGCTACGTTGGGCTTCGTGAGAGGAGGGGGGAGGGGTTTCAAGCCAGACCACGTAGCTTTCCTTTCATAACATTTTTCACAGTTAAAATGAGGAACAGGACTCACAACAGCATGTGAATATTTATTTCCCTCAATTAATTATCCCCTTATGTAATTTACAATAGTCTGACAAGAGAAAACAGTACAAAATGTCCTCTGGAATCAAAAGGGAAAAAAGCTGCGTGTTACGTCGGGGGGGGGGGGGGGGGAGGAGTATTGCTACGTGGCTACGTGGAGGGAGGGGAAGTTCACAGGAGGCCAAAATAGAGCTACGTGGTTTATGGACGCTCCACAGGTGATAATAACGCTGTTCCACACTAGTCCGCGACATCTCCAAGTCCATCACAGTATTCATTCAATATATGACGCCGTTCACGCCCGTTATGTACCATACCAGGCCTGGCAACAACATTAACGCACTCTAGTTTTCGTTTCATCTGTCAAGGAGAATTTTAAATCTAATCATTTACATATCCAGCGATGTATGTATACATAGTTACATTCACATCCGATCATGTCTTCTGGGTGTTCCAATTTTTTGTCGGCAAGTGTGTTTATAGAATGGAGAACAATTTCAAACAGAGCTTGAATAATTGGATGATTCCTAGGTACTTAATATTGGGTTAGAAAGATGAAGGCTGGATACATTTACCTGACTTAGCACCAACAGACTTCTTTTTCCCCTCAAAAGTAAATTCGGCTGTGAAAGTAGCCGTTTGAAAATTATTGAGGCCGTTATTGTACATTCGATGATGAAATGCACTGCTAGTGCGGCTATATGGTTACATCCCAGTTCACCAAAGCGTTTGATCAGCGAAGAATTAATGTAGAACGAAACAATACTGTAACGTTTTGTTAATCTTGTAAATACTGTTAAATCAATGAATGGATTCGTTGGTTTCACAATTAAATGTTTCGATATTTTAGTTCTGAGTTCTCCAATTAGAACGCGCGGGAGACGTTGTCCGTAATCCGCTACGTCCTAATTTTTCTGCGAACAGAATATGAAACAGATATTAGAACAAATACAGGTAGCGGCAACAGTTTTCCTCCATTACTATAGGTCAGTCGGATGTTGATCAGCGGAAGAAAAGAAAGAAGAGGCAATGAAGAGTTTTTCTGAACACGGTGTGAAATATAAACCGCCCGGAGAGGTGGACTTGATCCTTTGGGACACACATTTCCGTTCTGTTTGTAGATTATCCTGGACTCGCCGCGAGTAGCGTTTGCTCTCTGGATCAGCTCAGTCCTGGAAGCAGGGCAGAGTCCAGAGTTTAAACACAACCCTGTCGACACTCGCCTTAAGTGCTTATCCTCTGCTGAGTGGATATCTGGGGCACTTCTTGTCTACGCAAACGCTGTGGAACAAGTTTGTAGTCGAATGAAGCGACAATTGTTGGGTGAAATGCGTCCACCATCACAATACTTTTACCGTGGTGTCGAATATATCAATACTTTGACAATATGCTTCATGAAACGGAAATTTTACTGTCATATAAATTATTTCTAAATGGTGTTTTCTTGTGATCTTTCTCTCTTCATACTTAACCAAAATCGATAAATGAGATGTTATTTTAAAGATTAAGTTTTCCTCTTTGTCATATCATTAATTAAGAAAGGAGTTTTTAGAAATTCAACCCGTAAATGGCAAAAATTATGAACAATCAAGGTCACGGTTATGCAATAGTTCAGAATCAAGCTGCTAGGCTTCGCTGATGTCGACAAGAAGTGATCGCATTACCGCTACATAGCAGCACCACATACCACAGAGATATTTATAAACTGTTTCTAGTGCAGGGAGCTTTTGGGATATTTTTGTTTCTGTTAGGAAAACATTTCATCATTTCTAAATGTTTCGTAAGACGTTGTAATTGTTTTTTCTACGTTAATTTTTAAGTTGAGAAATAAATAATTAGTACAAATGGTCCGCTTCTTCTTTCATCCTAGTAAAAACCCCAAACTCGCTATTCATTTTACATCATTCGCGAAATTTTCCCACTGGTCACTTAGTTATAAATAATTGCACACCATATTTAAGTTCTCTGCAATTTACTTTAAAGTGTTTTGTCAAGAAAGAATGTATTGTAGCATTAGTAGTGAAAACGAATTTTGTCACTATAGTTCTTTTAAGTATGCGAAAGCGTAAATGCTATTTTGAATTAATTGGGTTGAGTTGATCTGGAACACCGCAGGAGTTGCCCTCGCCAGAAGCCAGGTGGGAAATTCGTGAATATTCATGATACATCTATTTCAGGATGATAGCAAATACAATTTACTACCAGCGAAATTGATATCAAGAAATGATTGATAAAATAGGATAAGATAAATCAGGAATAGAATCTTTTCTGTAGTCACTGATTTATCGAGCGATTAAGATGTGAAATAGGCAGGATTTACCTAGCGAGAAAACTTAGATCTCGAGAAACCGTTCAGGCCTTAGTGATACGGGTTTTACATAGTTTTCGTACATTTCTCCAGGCGAATGTTGGAACGTTCCTAAAGATAGCTCATGGGCGCCTTCTGCTATATCCTGTATATCCTTTCAATGAGTAAACGTTTTTACAATAGGATGGGAACAACGAATTGCCATCCACTTTGCGGTAAATTGCGGAGACATACTCGTAACAGCAGTAATAGTAACAGCCAGTGGAAAATATAAAGTCTTCTGGCTCTTCAAATCTGTGTCCAGACTCCAGAGATCCAGTTTATATCAGAAAGAATCCACATCGCAAAGTCTTGCAAGAATTTTCCTATTGGGTAACCGCTAACTATGTATCTTATGGTTCACGCAGAAACTAAACATTCGCTCCATGGCTTTTGGGAAACAAACTATTTGTGAGGTACTGTGTTACATCTCCCACGACTGAATATACTACGGTTCAGCCTTGACCAAGCATGGTGGGTGAGCGGTTAATGCTCGGGATTTACATTCGAATTCAATCTCCCGTCCGGCCATCAAAGTCAATCCACGCTAATGCTGGAAACGTTTCTTCAGCAGACAACCCAGAATAGCTTTCATTTCCTTGCCTCTGTCTTTTCCGTACTCAAATCGCATGATGTTTAGCCCAATTCAACGAATGTGCTCCTCAGTCAAGATACGAGTGTAGAGAGCTTGACGAGAAAGGAGCATTGATGTAGCCATCACTCACTTAACCCTTTATTTGGTGATGTTGGTCTCGACCAACAGCTCTTTTAATGCTCATGTGCCACCATATTTTACTCCCCATCCCTCTGCTGTCACTGCGGATCTCAAGCAACATATCCTTTGAGTAGATTTTCAATATAAGTCAAAATTGCAATTTAGTCAGTAATTATTGTGGAAATGCGTTTAAAAAAATATTTACTTCCTCCTCCTCCTCCCCTTATCAAATAAAGGAATGACTAGTGGATGCACTATGTAATTAGTTGTTTTGGAGTACGGCCGCTAGCACGGTTCGGAGTGAATTGATAAGCTGTGCAACAAAATCCAAGACCAGAAAAATATAAATACGCCAGATTATCTCATCATATGTTTTACTTAACACGTTAGAAGTAACAGCTTCGAATATTTTACTGTGCTCATCATCATCATCATTTTCCGTGTCGTGGGGCAAATTTTCTTCGATGTCTTGCGGTCAAAGTTTCTTCTTACACCACTTGTCTCCAATCAATTCCCTTCGTCTCTAAGTCTTTCTTCAACTGTGCTGAAAGATACAATCGAACGAACAAGTATTAATCCACAGCTGTAAATAAAAATATCGATTAAGTATGTTTTAAGGGTTTCATATGAGCACAGCTTGACATTGACTGAGACGAGTTTTTTAATAATCTCTGACTCGCTTAGCGTACTGAACTCCATCCAAAGAAAATTTTTGGGCAAGAAAACCAATCAATTTATAGTTAAGATTGTGGAGACATATCTAGAATTGTCCAGAAGAAATAAATCCATAAACTTCCTTTGGCTAAAAGCACATGCAGGGGTTCCGGATAACGAAACAGTGGATCAAATGGCACAGCCGCTAGAATAGGAGACACCTTAGATATCCAGCTTCCGTACACTGACTACCTCTTCAAAATAAAAACAAAGGCTCTGAACAAATGGCAAACTGAATGGGACTCCAGCAAAAGCAGGAAAAAACATCATTATGGATCGATTCAACCCCGAATACCACCCCGCCCATGGTTCCTCAACTTTCCGGATCATAGAGGCGTCATTTCCACTATAATTAGAATGCGCTTCAACCATGGTATATTCCCCCAGCATTTACATCGGATACACATCCTAAATACTGATATTTGTGATTGCGATAGAGCAGAAATAGGGGATATAAATCACATAGTGTTTTCATGCCCTAAATATAAACAACATCGACAAAGATTTATAAAACAACTCGTCAACTATGGAATACCTCTCCCAACAAGCAATAGTTGTCTATTGCACGTAACAACGTGACCGTATACAAGTTGCTAAGTAAATTTGTAAAGTCAACTAATATAAAAATTTAGATGTGAAAAACTAGTTTATTGTAAGGATTTTAACCATTGTAATGTCAAAAAAAAACAACAACAACAACTATAAGGAACTAACAATAATTTATATATCTGTATATTTCACTGTATCATTGGTAATTATGTGTGAGCAATTGTATTTAAACATAATGTGATAAACAAAAATGTTCCCTTTCTGATTAATCAGTTTACCTAGTTATATCGTTTATATTATGTGTTTTAATTATGTGTTTAATTATGAGTGAGCAATTGTATTTAAACATAATGTGTCAAACCCCTTTAGGGGATAAACAAAAATGTTCCTTTCAGATTAATCAGTTTACCTAGTTATATCGTTTATATTTTACTAATCATGTCAAGTCTTGCTCTCTTACCTAAATGTAAAATGTTTATATAAGTATGTACAAATGGATGATGGTTGTATAGTGCCTAGGCGCTTAAAGCCAAATAAAAATCAATAAAAAAAGGGTTTCATAACTTCTGAACAAAAAGAACGGAAGGCTTTGGGAGCTACTCGGTTGTACTTTCATCTAACTGTCACAGCCTCATATTTTCTGAATCCTTTAGCTTAGAAATTCGTAATTGCACACAATTTTAATTCTTACCAACCCTAATACCATTAAAATGTTAAATTTTATTTTTATTATGATGCGATGTCTGATTTTGGCGTTAACGATATACCATGGAGGATGTACCCCTGCGTGAGAACTCAGTTGGGAAGATGTATGGGTGATTGTTCGTTGCCTTCCACCGTGTGTGTGTATGTGTTATTGTAGGTGGACGACTGTGATTGTGCGCGTTTTCAGTGTAGAGCGTTGTTTGTTTTGTATCAAATGAGAGATGAAAAAGGGACACGGTGATTTCCGGCGCCGGCCCCTTCATGCTTACTCCACTTTCAATGAGGGAGCCGCTAGGCTTAGCGTCCACATCTGACGGACGAATAACCTTCAACAGTGCGAGGTGGTTTGGGATTTAACCCAGGACTTTGATGCACAATCTAAGGATTAGAAATTGTCCACCACTACCTCTCCTACTCTGTCGGCCAAGCTCTGATGGTGAAAATTTCTTCCACCCTTAGGAGTTGAGTTGGCTAACTCCGTGTCGGAGCCGGGCACCATCCGCCACTATCTGAGCCAACATGGCTGGCATTAAGCAATCGTGGGGTGGTAATAATTATACGGTGCTGAACGGGTGGTTGAAGGAAAAAAATGTCTTCAGTTAATTTCATCGTTATTAAATGCAAGCTGTCAACCAGTGGACTCCTAAATGTTTGGGTGTTTGTATTCAACGAGTACGAGATTTTTGCTAAGTAAAAACTATAAAATAAGAATACTCAAAGGTTTCCCTCAAAGGCCGTTATATAATGGCCAAAGCCGGGTTTTTCACTAACGGGAGTCTCTATGATTCCAATACAAACCAAACTGAAACAGTAAATAAAGTTACAATTAATAGCGGGGCTACAAAACGCCGTTGACGCAGCGGAAAAATATTTAATAAAATGTAGAAACTTCTTGCTCAAAACTTGATTTTCGAATTATTGCTCGGAATTTTTTTATTTTTAAAATATACTATGTATCTAGCTTTCTAAAGTTTATGGGGAAACTGTATCGGTATTTCCAGAATTTAAGATTTTCGTAACATAACTAAATAAGTGTTCTAACAAATTTAATACTTAAGCAGACGTTTTTCGAAAAAAAATATAAATATTAAACTGAATTTAATTGCTAAGTTATTAAATATGCCTAACACGCTTTTTTTTTTGTTGTTGAAAAGTTTGGATATTTTTAATACGCACTTTCATATTTTCAGCCGACATATTAGAAAGACAATTTCGCAAAACAAGTAATGAGCTAGATTAAAAAGCTACTTGTTACTGATTCAAAGAAAGGATTTAGAAACTTTTTTGTTGTTGTGATTTCTGTTTAATACACAACCATTGTACGTAACCAAAGTTGTGCGAGGGAAACTTGAGTGATTTCATTTTTACGTGTGTTAATTGCTTCACATTTGCTGTAAATTGAGATTCTGCGGTGTCGGTTTGGAAATTCTGCCATCAGTAAAGGTATTGAAAGGTTGATGTCCCCTGGGTTATGTGGTGCCTCGTTCGAGAAAAGTATTAGCTTGTCCCACGGTTTATTCAATATTCCCTTCGGTCTTTCGTTCCGTGCAGATGGCGGCATCAGCCAGCCGTAAAATTGAGCCGCTGTTCTAGTTATCGCCGGGGCCATTTCCCATTCGGAATTATTCCCCGTGTCGCAAGAAAAAAGTGGTTGCTAGCACTCCGCTGGTCGTCTCAATTGGACACACTTCAGAAGCTTTTTCGGCCGTTGAATATTCATGGTCTCTCTGCGACACTCGTTTAATTAAATCGCCCTGTGTGTGTGTCCAGAGTTGTCCGAGTACGAAACCTTCCGGAATGGAACTTCTCTGTAGATCCTATTAAGTCTGACGTTATGTGCGAAGAGACACATCGAACATAAAATTCTAAATTTTCAGTAAAGAACAAAAGTCGCTGAACATGTTAAAAAACAATTTAAAAAAGCAAGATATATGAATTTCAAATGTTCCTTGTAACTACTTGGAATACTACAGGTTGATAAACTGTATTCGCAACTTTTGCCAGCTGCGACAACTTAAAAATTTCTGTCGATGGGAAAGGGGATGTATAGTTTGTATTCCTTTGCCAGTATGTCGTTTTACTTCTTATCCCGGGATCTTGTCACCAAAACCGACCTTGAACGTAAGCGTGGAAAGATTCTGAAACATTTTAACTCAGCGAGGTATGGTTGGTTAGCCTACACGCCAGCGTATGAGGCACCAACAACAAACTCCGTCTGTCAACTCTCCATTTCGGAGCTGGAAGATTAAATCCATGATAAGTTATTTCTTTTTAAAATTTACTTACTGTAGTTATCTTAGTGCTTTCTGTGTCATTCAATACTTCATGCTGTCACACACACTAGTTCAATGTCAGTTTGTGTATCTAAGCGACAGTACATTTGAAATATCTCATATCTCATACACTTCAGTATCTTGTATTCTGTGTCATAATAATTCTTGACTAGTGTAATGGTATTAATTTTTTTTAGAATGTGCCTGAGAGCTAACAGTTTGTAGTTTTGAGGGAGGTTAGACGAGTTGTATATTAAGGAGTCTTCTTGGGTGGGTTTTCTGTTGGATGAGTGTAATTACTGTTATTTAGTTGCTTGTTTCCATCTCAACCCGGAATTTTATTTTGGCTACTGGGAGATATTTTTTGTTTTTTATTACGGAAGAAACGTTTTCGTTCTCTACCAGGTTATTATCGTATTTAATAATCATCGATAGTAAATTAGTATTGTCATCTGAATATTGATTACAACGGTTCTTTAGGAATTATTACAAAACATAAAATTTAGTCTTAAAACAATGAAAAAAATTGAAAATTTGCTAACAATACAAAATTAAAAACTTAACTTAGTCCAAAACCCAGAGGTTGTTGGTTGGATCCTCCCCAAGGAGGCATACTAAGCCATTGTGTCAGAGGTAGGACGGCCAGTTCCTTTCCTCTGGAACCTACAGTTTAACGTGGAATCCGAACCACGGAGCGTCCTGGCATAGCTCATATGATCAAACACAACTCTCAAAATTCCTGCGCCTGCCGAGATTGGAACCAGGGACCGGAGCAGCTAATGTTTTGAAATCTAACGCCTTAACCACTGAGCTACCAGAACGCTCTCAAAATATACAAAATTACAAAGACGTAATTATCAAATTAAAATAATTACAAATACTTTAATTGGAGAATTAAATGCTTAGGTTTCAGTTTTTTTTAATAAGTATTCGTAATATTGACGCATGCATGTTAAGTATACGTCGTTGTGATACATTTGTGTACGTGGAGGGAAAAGGGGCAACAGAGCGCGTATGGCATACGGGTGGTAATTACACAAAAGAGAACCCCAGGGTTACAATCCATAGCCGATGAAGCACCACCAGCAATGCATGTGCAACCGCGGAGAGATAGGAGATTGAACTAGGATCTGTGTAACACTTTTTGGTGATTAAAGATTGCTCCCACCATAGCTGGAACCTAGGGTAGAGGAGCGAGCAGAGTTACTGCACGACAGTAATAAAAAAGACAACGAGATCTCTGCGTTTAATATTTGGAAAAATTTGGGGGTTGTTCCTCTGTGGACATCGCCGTTACAAATACCTGCAAATGACTGACGGAGGATAATGACAGGTTTCTTTCCCACATTTTTATTGTTTTCTGATGACCCGGACGTAGACCAACCGTAATGCTCTAATGAAGAAAAAAAATATTATTTGCTGGCTGTCGGGCCATTGCTATTCATGCTATGGCTGGTGTCCAATATAAACTGATATTATTTGCTGCACGTAGTCAGTGGAAGTTATTGACACGGTGCAGTGTCCAACAGGCGCTGACGCGTCGAGATCTTTATTGCTTGTCGGCTGTGTGTGTGGTAGAGGCGATGTGAAAGGCCCAATATCTAGCTGTCCATGCTTGTCGACTCTTAGGAAGAGGGCATCCAGGCGTGCCGGTCCTGGACATTGGATCTGGTCTCCACGTGGCTGCTCCCCCACCTGAATAATGGATGAGGAGGCCACCACCTGCGGGCAGTTCCAATGGAGCGGTCACTTTCAACAAGTAGAACTTACTCCAGCAAACTCTAAAAATTCACTTATATAAATTTATTCTCGAAATTTTATTCATTTTTTTGGGGGACTAACTGGTTTTCCCACTTTTTCTGTCATCGTATAAGTGTCTGAATTGAAACTTGGATTATATAATAATTATTTTGTTCTTATTATTGAACGAGTCCATCGAATCAGTGTAGAAAGTCAAGATAGCTTTACGTCCTCATAAAATTGTCAATCGAAATGATGCTTTCCGAAGTTTTGTAGGTGTTCCGTTGTGTGACGTATGATTTTGAAGAATAAATTATGGAAGGAATGAATATTAGCTGAACTCAGTAAATGGAGAGGAAATTTCTGAAAGGTAGCTAGTTGTCGAATTAACATGTGACAGATGCAGTAGAAACTGGAATAGATACTTGTCCCAAGGAAGATGTAGAATTTGAAAGAAAAAAAAAAAAAAAGATCCTTCATGGGCAGTCAGGCGATCAAGAGATTGATGGATTGAAGGAATACGATAATATGTGCATGATAAGATGAACGATAGGTATGATGGCATGAGGAAAGGTGATCTAAAAGAGTGTACTGATTGTCGAGCGTGGTGAATCAGCGATAACGCTCTGGCCATAGCTACCGACATCTAACCACCATAGTGCACGATGGGAGACTTGATACTAATACCACACACAAACACCAGTCATCTGCGCAATGCAGTTCTGATAGCAAAGTGAAATATACGGGCACATAATCCTTTGGTAGAAATACGAAAATATCCTTCAGCGACCACTTTAAACCACCATATCGTCCACACCCTCACAATATCGAAAATCGGCTAACGTTGTGCACAATCGGTGAATGTTTTCTACTACAACATACAAACACCAGTGATCTGCGCTGGATAGTTTTGGCTTAAATGTGATACATAGGGACACGCACGTCTTTGGTCGAAATGCGAAAGTATCCCAGGTCGACCACTTTCAAACACCATATCTCCCAACCCCCCTAGCTACCAACATATAACCACCATAGTGCACGATAGGAGAAGCTATGCTACTACCACACACAAACACAATGGTCTGTGCTATGTAGTTGTGGCATGAAAGAGAAGTATATGGACCCGTAAGTTGTGACATATGGTCAGTTTATGATGCACCATTTTTTTTATAAATTAAAAAATTATACTTGGATTAATTATGTTAAGGAATAATTAATGATTTGTGTACATTTTTTGTAAAATTTATAGTAACGAGGATTCCACAGAAGGTATGTATGTCGTTAGAATAATATAAATGTCTTAGTTTTTTATTAGTATTAGTATCTTTGATTGTTTGGTTGTTAAAAAAGAGAAAGGATAAAAAAAAATATTGTTAACTAAAACTTAAAGTGTGAATATGTAATAATTATTATTGAATTGAACTTTAGATATGATTAAAACGAATTGTTACAAGGTATATTCAGCTGGTGTATTAATTTAAAAGTAACAAGGAGGTTACAAAGTCTATGGAAGAAATATCACATCGACCACCATTAAACGCCATATCTCCCACACCCCCCACAGCTAATGGCATTCGGTCAACGTTGTGCACGATAGGAAATTCTATGCTACTACCACATACAAACACCAGTTATCTGTGCTACGTAGTGGCGGCTGAAATGTGAAATCTAGGGAAACACACGTGTATTTTAAACATAAGCCCTGGCAGAAATACGTCTGTGAAACTCGTCAAATTTTGGTTCCCTTGAGCCTGAAACCATGTACTGTAAAACGGTAATGACCGAATGGAGAAATCGTCAATATACACTGCTTTTTCATTTTATTTATTAACTTTTCAGTTGCAATGAATTCTATGATAAATTGGAATAGTTTTTTCAACCACGCAGCTTCCATATACAGTTACGTCACAGAATTTTAAGTGGACAAGTTTTCGCACAATTCGTGGAATGTTTCAAAGCTTGATTAAAATTCCAACTATTCAAATACGCTTTTGGTGGCTTTTGCGGTGTCAGTTATTTGAAAAGTTGAAACTTTTAGAATACGCGGTAACCGACACGCCACCGCAGTTGTTCTAACTTCTTCAATATTCGGAATATCTGATCGTCCTTCCCGCTCGTGGTATGAGCTCCAACATGCAGAAGGTAGCGTAGTCGTAAATGCGCGCTGGTCGAAATCGTTATCCGACGCTATGTATTGTTTTTGTTTTCGTCCTAGGCGTTCGTCAAATGTTTTTGAAATTCTGCAGTTCTCTTGTATCCTGTGCCGATCTCTCAGTATCGACGTAAATATTACAGTTTATGTCTTTTATTATCGCTTTTAAGTATATACATATTTCACCTCCCTTTTACCATACCTTCTACTAACAGATTAACTTACAAATTATTATCTACCAATTTATACCTTTCGTTTGCTATTTTCTACCGAAAACTCTTCGTCTCCATTTCCGGAGTGTGTTCATTTCTTAATTTTTCTGCCAAGTAACTGCAATACACTTGTGGTATTTCTAATATACCAACCATATGTGATATGTTGTGATTTATACATACAACTTTAGGACATGATTTGTATTTTTTAGTTCAGGGCTGGACAATTATTTTGGTTGGGGGCTACTTTGTGGAAACAGAGGTTAGCGAAAAGCCACACTTTCAAAATGATTGCATTCATTAGTTAACCTTGCATTTCTGAAAAGGTATAAATTGTACTACAAATATTAAAAAATAAAATAAAATAGTGACAGTTTTATTCAATTTATTAATTTTGCTAATTTTATATGATCTGTAGCTGCATGTACATTTAATTTTAGGATCAGCTTTAATGAGCAAATATACCTACAAACTTTTCTACAATTTTTGTGATGTCCTGAGTGTGCTTGCTTGCTGAGATTCTCATCGCAGCCTGCAAGTTTTGATGTGTCTCAAAGAGCATCTTATTTTATCGTATCTATCTTCAAGTAAGATAAACATTGCTCGTTAATATATGTAGACCCAGATATAGAGAATATTTTGCAAGCAAATTTCTTCATACATAGAAATTTTTCTGCAGAAAAAAGATTTTGAAAAATCAACTAATGTCACAACTTTACACATTTCTTTCACAGTGTGATCAGACTGCATGTCAATAAGCTCAAGCTGCAGCTCGTCGGATGCTTTGTCAATATCATCCATGATGGGTTATGAGAGCAAACTGAATTTAAGTTCACTTTTCTTCCTGAAGTCTTCTCGTGATATCGTCCTCCAAACTCTGCAGATGATCCCTAATCTTAATAGAAAAACTTTCAGGCACTTTCTGTTTTCTTTACAAAGGCTCTCGTGATACAACGAAAAGACATGATTGTCTGTGACTTGTACTTGTAACTTGCTTATTAAACGCTTAGACACACGTACATTTTTTACAATGGAAACTCTGTCCCCATCTACTGTAATGCCTGCCAGAACTAGCTACTTTACACCACACAATTCACAGCACCCTCAAGAAAGTCCAGTTTTATTTATTTCACGTTTCCAGGATATGACATTACAAATTAAAACAAACAAAGTTAATTAACCTCAAGCTTATAAACTACAGTACACAAATTAAATTGAATAAGTTGACCAGAATTCTGTCATCCTGATTGCCTTGTCATTTGCCCTAAAAAGGTCGTCGATGGTGCAGGCTTCAGGTAGGTTTCTATATACCAGGATATGTTGTGGGTCCTGCAGCTCACTACATTCACATAATTCATTTGCACTAGTGTAACCCCATTTCTTGATGTTGAATCCGCATCGGGACATTCAGTTCTCAGTCTTTTTAGTGCCTTCGATATAGCATATGGTTGATTACACCCCGCGTCCGGTGTCTCTTTGACTTTCCTTCAATGTCCTTCAGGTAACGAATAACGCCATAGTTACGGCTGTAGTTGTCTGTATGAAGTTCTGACCTGTGGTTCTATCTTTCATTGATTCTAAGCCAAATAATTAATTTGTGATGACGAAATTTTCATTCATTTCACGGATAAAGATGAGTAGTTGTGCAACATATGCTCTCATTCAGTGCAATAAAAAGTCGCCATCATAAAATAGTTTTAAAGATTGGAAAAATTATTTAAACAACATACAGTACATCATTTTCGTTTTTTCCCCCCTTGTGGCTTTACGCCTCGTCGACGGTTAAGGTCATTAGAGGCGGGATGGGACTAGGGACAAGGAACGGAAAGGAATTCGGCCATGGCCTTTTTGAAGGAAGCATCCCAGCATTCGCCTGGAGTGATTTGGGGAAACCACGGAAAATCCAAATCTGGATGCCCGGACGGGGATTCGAACCGGAGAATGTGAGGCCAGTGCGTTAACGGCTCCCCCACCACTCTCGGTGAAAGGGCTCCAGAATTGGACGAAGATTCTTTGCCATCATGAAGGACGTTCAAAACATTGGATGGATAGTTCCAACACCTACATCTTTCAGAATCACTTTGTTTTAATTGATTGATAGTTAGCTAAATGCCAACATGATAATTTGTCTACCGGGGGAAACATTACGCTATGAAACTCCTCGACGAAAAAATCCATTACGTCACAACGTTTCAATCAACACAGCGAAAGTTGAAATTAATTGATTTATAACCTTAATGAATGATTAAGAATTCCTTGAGAAACGCATGTGTTCCGTCCGGTCTTCTCTGATCATTGTTAAAATCTCAAGGCATCTTTAGCTACACAGATATATCCGCAGATTGATTAGTCTGAGTAGTACGCAAATTAACCTAACCACTGTTAATTAAGTGTGTTAAACTACTTGTTGGTAGTATCAATTTAATATGTAGAGCGATACTGCCGGCCCGCTAAATTGTCCATGAGGTTATAAGTTTTATTCGTTAGCTCAGCGTTCGCGTTGCTCACAGGATACTGCAACATACTGTGGACTCAACTGGTGGTGTTCAGTCTGCGACGAAGCTGAGGATTATTTATTTGAACATCCCCCTCCCAGCCTACCATCTACCCTACACACGGTGCCTGCAGAGCCTTTATTGCCAGGGAGGAAACTTCTTTTGGGTATAGCGTGACACTAGCCGTATATATTTTATACACTGTTCGAATGTTTCCTGTATCCGCTCGCAGCAAGCGAACTGGGTCACTATTTCGTCAGACGCATGACGGCCAGATTCTATCCTTCGAGTATCTGTGCGGTACGGTTGACTGTTGTTCAGGATAAAATATTGTTTTGTATCGGGTGTAAGGGTTTGGGAGAGACTATACTAGTCTTTTCCAACCAAATGTCAACCTCTCCTTCACGTGGTGCACCCTGTTTGCACGGACGAGGCTCTGGCGACTGAAAGATTCCCGGTATAAGGAGTCACCCACTGCTTGCCAACGGCCTCTGAAAGAGGGCGGAAGAGCGGGGAGCGGTTCAGGGCACCCTCTTGCCCTTGGGGTTGGAAACGGCCCCTAAAGGCGGATGAATCAGAAATGATCAACGGCATGGGGATGCAGAAGGCAACGGGAAACCACTGCATTAAAGACCCAAAGGGTATCCCGAGGACATGTAATCCTCTCAAATTACATATATCATGATGGCTTCTTCCTGGGTAAAATATTCCGGAGGTAAAATAGTCCCCCAATCGGATCTCCGGGTGGGGACTGCTCAGGGAGGAGTCATCAGAATGGATAGAAACATTCTACGAGTCGGAGCGTGGAATGTTAGAAGTCTGAATAGGGCAGGTAGGTTAGAAAACTTAAAAAGGGAGATGGAACAACTTAAGTTAGATGTTGTTGGGATTAGTGAGATTAAATGGAAGGACGCACAGGATTTCTGGTATGGGGAACACAGGATAATTAGCACACAAGCTGTCAATGGAGTCACTGGTGTAGGATTTGTAATGAACAAGAAAGTAGGGAAACGGGTTAGTTATTATGAACAATTTAGTGATAGGATTATTTTGATGAGGTTAGAAACTAAGCCCGTCCCAACCACATTAGTACAAGTATATATGCCAACGTCACGGGAAGATGACGAAGAAATAGAAAAAATATACGCTGAAATTGAAGAATTAATCCAATATGTGAAGGGGAGGAAACTCTAATAATCATGGGTGATTGGAATGCAATAGTGGGAGAAGGAAAAGAGGGGAATACTGTAGGAAGTTTTGGTCTAGGAGAAAGAAATGAGCGAGGAAGCAGGTTGCTAGAATTTTGTGAAAGATATAAGCTAGTAGTGGCGAACACACTGTTTAAGAACCATGCAAGAAGAATATACACCTGGAAACGTCCTGGTGATACAGGCAGATATCAGCTAGATTATATCATGGTCAAACAGAGATTCAGGAATCAAGTTCTAGACTGTAAAGCGTACCCAGGAGCAGACATAGACTCGGACCATAATTTGATAGTAATGAAGTGCAGGCTGAAATTCAAGCGAATAAGGAAGCAGCATAAGCAGAACAGACTGGAAGTGAATAAACTGAAACAATCTAGCACAAGAGAAAAATGTGCAGAAATGGTAGACTTAGGTCTAAGAATTAACTGTGAAAGGAGCTCAACCGAGGACGAATTGAATGCATTAAAGACCGAAATAATGAAAGCTGGCAAAGAAACCTTAGGCTTTAGGGAACAAGCTGCCCGAAAACCTTGGATCACAGAAGAAATTTTGCAGCTGATCGATCAGAGGAGAAGGTACAAAAATGCTCAGGATGAAGCAGGAAAAGAGCAGTACAGGCAATTTAGAAATCAAATAAATAGAAAATGCAAAATAGCAAAAGAAAAATGGCTACAAGAAAAGTGTGAAGAAGTAGAAAAGGAAATGGTTGCAGGAAAAGTAGATGTTGCATATAGAAAGATCAAACAGAATTTTGGAGAAATGAAGAAAAGAGGTATGAACATTAAAGCTGCCGATGGGAAACCTCTTTTAAGCATTGTCTTACTAGCAGAGAGGGCTGAGGATATTGAGAAGTTATTGAATGGCATGAACAAAATACTGAAGGAAGATTTTGGACTGAATATAAATCAAGGTAAAACAAAAGTGATGAAATGTAGCAGAAATGACACCAATACTAGCAGATTAAATATAAAAATAGGATCTGATGCAATAGGAGAAGTGAGTGAGTTCTGTTACTTGGGAAGCAAAATTACAACCGATGGCCGAAGCAGGAATGATGTTAAAAGCAGAATAGCACTAGCAAAAAGAGCCTTCATGAAAAAGAGAAACCTTTTAGTTTCAAATATTGATCTAGGAATTAGAAAGAACTTCTTAAAACTCTATGTGTGGAGCACAGCACTTTACGGTAGCGAAACATGGACTTTAGGAATACCGGAAAGAAAGAAACTTGAAGCATTTGAAATGTGGTGCTACAGAATAATGCTGAAAATTAGGTGGACATACAAAGTAAGAAATGAACGAGTTTTAGAAATGATGGGTGAGAAAAGAAGTTTATGGAAGAAGCTTACAGGAAGAAGAGACAGGCTGGTAGGTCATATTTTGAGACATGCTGGATTGGTTAATTTGTTAGTGGAGGGAACAGTTGAAGGTAAGAACTGCAGAGGTAGACAGAGACTAGAATATATGAAGCAAATAATTGAGGACGTGGATTGTAAGGGGTATGTAGAAATGAAGAGGTTAGCACAGGATAGGAAGGGATGGAGGATTGCATCAAACCAGTCTAAAGACTGACGACAGCAAAAAAAAAAAAAAAAAAAAATCGTGTGCGTCAAGATGAACAAGGGATAGGGTGATTGTCGGTGCTGACCCATTCAGGCCTACTCATCCGAAAGACAGCAAACCAGTAGCCAAATTTGACTTTCCCCTTTAATAGTCGAGTCACCTATGTCCTCATTTCATATGCGTTGAGAGGTTCCGAATTTAAGATAAGATTCTTGTGACGCTGGTGAATTCCTAAATGATGAAAATTTCTTCAACCAACGGGGCCCTAACCAGCTTTTCCTGTTTCAAGCTCCACTCACTATGATGCCCAACAAGTCGGGTCGCTCCCTATGCTAACTCCATATTTGACGGCGATGCCCTGAAAGAAAATACGGAGCTCCACCTCCGCTGATCCTACTACCCTGGCTCACAAGGACAAATAGGAAAAATAGAAACATGTTTACTTTATGTTCGTATTCGTTTGCTTCCTTTTTATCAATAAGCATGGATGAAACAGGTTCAAATTCGCATCCGACCTTCTTGATTTCGATTTTCTATCGTTTCTCGAAATCAGTCCAGGTGAATGGCCTTATACGTGCTTCAGAAAGCCTTGGTTGAATTCTTTCCCGTCCTTCTTCCCTCCCCCCACCACACATCCTCTACCGGCATTAATACCCTCAATTTCGACGACACGTAGAAAAAATTCTTTTTGCTTACATGTTTCTCCAGCACGCTCGTGAATGCTTGGTGATTCAATGTTATTTGGAAGAAAACAAGTGGTGTCTCAGTAAATTTTTGACGCTTATTCTAAGAGCTTCTCAGTCATTAAGTGAGCTGCACTTTCATTTGGCTTTAACGCGACTGGATAAAATAAGACAGTGGTTTTATTAAATGTCTGGTAACTACAAATAAGTCAAGAATATTATGAGAAGAAAGTTGATGTTAGTGAGTTGATGTTTCCTTAAAGGTGCGAAATTCACCTTGTGCTTTGTTTCTCTTCTCCTAGTCTTCCAACGGAGTTTGGACGAAAGACGCCGTTCCCAACTTGCAGCGAATTTTGCTCGTAACGAGAAGACATTGGTCGCTCGGCTGAGCTAGTCCGCGGGTCGGAATTAATATTGCACGCCGGGTAGGCGTTAAAACGCAATTTGTCGGCGAATTGCACCCACGTTCTCTTCCTCGCGTCTTCCAAGTCTGTTCAATATCGCCAGCTGCTCCGGCGGAGACAAGGGAGGAACGCAGCGTCCGCCTTGATTAGCCCGGGGTGCTGCAATGAAACTGTGCTACCTCCACATCACATCCAATACAGTACCATGGAAAGGGAAACTGTGGGATAACAAGGAACACTAGTGCAACGACCTATCTGATTACAGTTTTCAAATGGTTCTTTCGTAATCATCTAGGATACTATCTTCAAGTTCCACTTCGCAAACGAACCAATACTGAAGCGTTTGAGCCGTTACCACACTTTTCGCGATCATACGGTAACAAGCACCTCAGTGATTTGACTTATAGTTTCAATACAATTTTTGTATGTGCGATGTTCTGTTGTTTTTAACATAACAACGTCTCTCTGTATTTTCGCTAATACGCATAAGACTCGACGATCATTTTGAATACTTAGGTCAATATCCTTAGCTGCTATACTAATGTTGGGTTTTCTTCTCCATCTAGTGCAGCTTCCAAATGAAAAACTTTGTTGTGGCATATGCGTTTCTGTGTTCAGTGAGTGAGAAACCTAAAGGGAGAAACTCATAAGGAACAATTCCATATTCTAACGTAATATATATATATATATATATATATATATATATATATTTATTTTTTGCTGTCGTCAGTCTTTCGACTGGTTTGATGCAATCCTCCATCCTTTCCTATCCTGTGCTAACATCTTCATTTCTACATACCCCTTGCAGCCCACGTCCTCAATTATCTGTTTCATATATTCTAATCTCTGTCTTCCTCTACAGTTCTTACCTTCAACTGTTCCCTCCACTAACAAATTAACCAATCCAGCATGTCTCAAAATATGACCTACCAATCTGTCTCTTCTTTCCGTAAGCTTCTTCAACAAACTTCTTTTCTCCCCCATCATTTCCAAAACTCGTTCATTTCTTACTTTTTCTGTCCACTTAATTTTTAGCATTCTTCTGTAGCACCACATTTCAAATGCTTCAATTTTCTTTATTTCCGGTATTCCTAAAGTCCATGTTTCGCTACCATAAAGTGCCGTGCTCCACACAAAGAGTTTTAAAAAGTTTTTTCTAATTCCTAGATCAATATTTGAAACTAAAAGGTTTCTCTTTTTCATGAATGCTTTTTTGCTAGTGCTATTCTGCTTTTAACATCATTCCTGCTTCGGCCATCGGTTGTAATTTTACTTCCCAAGTTACAGATTTCACTTACTTCTCCTA
Source organism: Vandiemenella viatica (assembly GCA_031002005.1). Lineage (NCBI taxonomy): Eukaryota > Metazoa > Arthropoda > Insecta > Orthoptera > Morabidae > Vandiemenella > Vandiemenella viatica. The sequence continues at coordinate 68,599,231 of JARYHS010013631.1, forward strand.
TTGCATTCGATCCTATTTTTATATTTAGTCTACTAGTATTGGCATCATTTCTGCTACATTTCATCACTTTTGTCTTGCTTTGATTTATATTCAGTCCAAAATCTTCCTTCAGTATTTTGTTCATTCCATTCAGTAACTTCTCAATATCCTCAGCCCTCTCTGCTAACAAGACAATGTCATCAGCAAATCGTAGCATACTGATTTTTTCTCCCTGAAAACTGATGCCACATGAAAATTTTTCTTTAACTTTATTCATTGCTTCTTCTACATACAAGTTGAATATTAATGGGGATAGACTACAACCTTGTCTCACACCCTTTTTAACCGATGCATGTCTCTCGTGATTCTCTACTTTTATTTCAGCCACTTGATTCTTATATAGTTTATAGAGTATTCTTCTATCTCGATACTTTAGACCTGACTTCTTTAAAATTTTGAACATCTTGTCCCACCTAACATTATCAAATGCTTTTTCTAAATCAACAAATGCCATAAAAGTATCTTTGTTTTTCTTGATCCGCCCTTGTAGTATTAATCTTAAAGACAGAATTGCTTCCCTTGTACCGCGATTTTTCCTAAACCGAAACTGATCTTCACCTACTATCTCTTCTACTACCCTATCCATCCTTCTGTATATTATTCTGGTCAGTAATTTTGAAGCATGTGATGTTAGACTAATGGTGCGATAATTCTCACATTTGTCGGCTTGTGCTTTCTTTGGAAGTGTGAAGATGATATTTTTTTATTAAAATCAGTTGGTATTTCTCCTGTTTCATAACTTTTTGATAACAACTTGAATAATCTTTCGATTCCTTCCTCTCCTAGGCATTTAAGAAGTTCTGCAGGGATCTCATCAATATAAAAAACTGTAATTAAAATAAGCTAAAAATAACAGTTTATAACAAATTTATGCCTTCATTTAGATAAACATTATGCTACACATCAAAACTTGTACATAACTTGTTCTAGGGCACTGATGATGGTCTAATAAACCGAAACGCATACGCCATAACAAAAATTTGTTTCATTTTTTAGCTGCACTAGACGGAGAAGAAAAACCCAACATCGAGGGTCATTAATCCAATTAACACGCAGTTTTTAAATTTCAATATCTCATCGGGTTTCAATGTATAATTTCATAATGCTTGATAAAATGGTTATTTAACTAAGTTGATTTAATAGAAGAAAGTTGATAAAAATAATGATAATACAGCACTTCTTCGCATACATTGCTTAGTGCAGCACTGCTAACTGAACATGCAAAGACCGGTACAGCATCTGTAAGAGACTTAATTAATACAACGTTACAATAATTTAGTTACGATGTATTAATATTTAGGTAGCAAATCATACAGTATTATGCTATGGAAGTTACTGCCGTCAATACAAAAACAGTCAACTAAAGCGGCTGAATACTGCAGTGTTGCTTCACAGAGTTTTGATGAGCATATTCTATCTGTACTCCCATAATTAGTATACTGTTATAAATCTGTAAGCAAGGTGCGTGTCTGAGAGTTTGAAACGCATCAATTGCAGCAATTTGGATGGTGTTTTCAAATTTTGAGAACTTATAGTCCAAATTAGCTTATGACTTCTATAAATCGAGGAACAATTTCAGGATTGAACAAATATGTGCCACAGATCACTCTGTATTTGAGATAAGCACTCCTTTCAAGAAATACTGACAAATGATTACATTAATCCTGTTTGGATTCTGTTTTATTTTTTAATTTCGGTTGTTCAGTTTCTTCAGTTTTCCAAAATTTAGTTCGTTAAAATAAATAGAATACGTGAATCAAACGTAAAAATCGTAAGTAATGTTTATTTTACTGTAAACCTCATGGCACTTAAATAGATACTGACGTAAAAGACTTTAATATTATTTGATTGTGTTTATATTTTTTTTTACTGGGATTATTTATTTTTTCTGTTTTCTGAGTTGCAGTAAAATAAAACAAACGAAATATTTAATACGTAATAGATTAACACAACGATAAGCGTAACCGAATTGTGATATTTAATTTACGGTAAATAACTTTACACCTAATTTAGATATTAAAACATGATAGCGTGTTGTCCATAATCAAACTACTACATCATACATTAACACTTCCATAAGCGAAGTAAATTGTCATTTTTAATGCACTGTAAACGTCTTTGTACTTAATATGAATATTAAAATCTGATAGCATTTTTCTGTTTTATTCCGTATCAGCATTTAAAAACGTAATGTTTTTAGCTAACAGCTACGAAACGAAATTTTTCGTGGTGACCGTAGTATAAATCCAAAGTTTATGCTTAGTGATATAATTCTATATTTCTTTGTCAGTTACTATAATACTAATATACAATAATCATCTCCGCGTATTAATGTGGATAGTTTGGCAGCGATCCAATAAGGTTTTTCCGAAAATTAATTGTCCATTTGGTTAGAAATTTAGTAACTTGTTCATTAGGTGGTAATATTTTAGAAAATGTGCCACGAAATACATAATAACGATGTAAAATAGATCGACATATGAGTAGTTACATAAAAGTTATTAAGGAAGAAATGTATGTTTTTACCGACGGCATAGGAATATATTGATATCATAAAACTTTACAGTGATTTTCATTCATTGCTGCAGATGATATCGTTGACAGCAAAGATGTTTAGAAAGGCGCATGTACTGCTAACGTAATCGCAAGCGATAATTTTCGTGTTGTATTATGTCTAAGATACATTTCTATTTTGCTTTAATATGTACTTTTGCTCGAAATGTATGTCCTCAGGAAAGTGTGAACGAAATTTCTGACCAAAGGTACGCCCTTGAAGGACAATTACCGACAATTTTTCGCGTCGTTTTAATTCCTTCTATGGCATATGTTATATTGCTTTCAAATATAAATTAAAAAAAAAAAGCTTCGGACATCAGTATCAAACCGAATCTAAGTTAATAACTAAAAGAAGCAAAGTGTTTAGATGAAATTTAAAGTTTATGTTTCTTCACGTTAAAAGAATAAGAGGGGTAAAGCATTTCTGCACACACCAGGTGGTAGGTAGCAGCGGGCAAGTGCTAGTATCTTATATATATAAAAATCTCGTGTCACGATGTTTGTCCGGGATGAACTCCGAAACTACTTAACCGATTTTGATTAAATTTGGCTTAATGTGTGTAATTTGATCCGACTTAAAAGATAGGATAGTTTTTATTTCGATTATTGACCTCAATATTTAATATTGCGAATTACAAAGGGAGGATGGGGGGGGGGGGACAAGGAACAGAATATAAGTTAATTCTCGCAGTCGCATATTCACAAAAGCAGTTTTTCTGTTCTTACTGCCCTGACGACTTCGCGGAAGTAATATAGATCCTCCAACAAAACCACATGTCATTTGACATCATGACTCCTGGTCGTGTGAAGAAGAATTCAGATGCCACCATGCAGACAGCAGACAAACCAACGACTGCAGCGAAGTCGATCTCACGAAAACTGGTCCAGTGTTTCAGGTGCCAAAACTTCTGGCACCATGCCAGTGAATGCACTGAACCAGTCAGATGTGTTCGCTGTGGAGGCGGCCATGAACTCGCCACTTGCAAGAAACCACGCGACGAACCCACTTGCTGCAACTGCGGGTCCGGGCACGCTGCTTCTTACAGAGGTTGTAGATCATGGAAGCTACAACGTAAGAGGCATCCCCAGCAGCGCCGCAAGACCACTACAAGCACACTAGACTCCAGGGCCTTGCCGACGGAGACCACTCGCCACCATGTAACTGTCACCAGCAGTCTTCAGCAGAGAAAAAGTCTGCGTCTTCTGGAATCCAGCCGTACCGAGAGCAGTCCCACCCAGTCGTCCAACAGCCACAGAAGCAAGAAGTTGCGGACACAGAAGACGACCCATGCAGAGGAGCATATCAACGGCTACAGAAATTGCCGACGACCTGCAGCGTCCGGCCCAGATCTACTCGGACGGCGAAGTATTCCGCTACACACCACTATCGACCACAGGCGAACGACAAGAACTCCAAAAACATAAGCTTAGGCTTGATAATGCAGATGCTCCAACAACAAACAATGTTACTGACTAAAGACATAACAAGTTACGCAAACAACCTGACACCACCGTGATGACGAACCTACAGAAACGTCGTGAACCATCTATTTACTGCTGGAGGCAATGTCTTCGGACAATATCCTCCACCCCCACCTGCCTACAAAGATAAGGCAGTGACGGTGCTGTGCTGCTGTGCTATACATAAAAATCTCGCGTCACGATGTTTGTCAGAGATGAACTCCGAAACTCCTTAAATGATTTTGATGCAATTTGACTTACTGTGTGAAATTTGGTCCAACTTAAAAGACAGGATAGTTATTATCCCCATTATTGACCTCAATATTTATTATTGCAAATTAAATGTTGTTTATAGCACAATGGTTTGTAATTATTTGTAACTTCCGTGGATTGAAGTTGCCTGGTGGCTCAGTGGTTAAGGCGTCGGACTGGAGATCGTAAGGTTCCCGGTTCGAATCCCTGTCTCCGCGGGGATCTTGATGCGCACTTAATCCTGCCTTCATATCCGGCACAGCTTGCTGTGTAATGTGAAGTACGCCAGAATACTTCTGTGGTTCGGATTCCACGTTAAACTGTAGGTCCCCTGTACCAGGCAGGATTAGCGGGCTGGGTTAAGGCGGCTACGACAGAGGCGGAATGCGCAGCCAGTAGAAACCCTGACACCAGGTCATTACGACCACATGAATCTATTATTGTAGTTCCTACTGTTAGAAACGCACAACAAAGAGATTAGGTTTGGTGCTGAGCACCCTCTGCCACCAACAGTTTTGTGAATTGCAGAGTACATATGTAGATATGTATGGAAGTACTTTTTTACGTTATATTGATCCCTCAGGGGATATTTTCCATTACGTAAATTGTAATAAAATGAAAATTAAAAAACTTATGTTCGTTTATCCTTAATTTCAACTCTCCGAAAGTCTTTACCAATTACTTTTGAATTTTAAAATCGACTAAAATGTTTTTCTTTATTAGTGAATATTAATTTGACAACATTAGGGAATTTAGAATAACATTGGTCCGACGTACTATAACTACTGAGTCACAGCAACGCGTGACCGGGTCAGCTAGTATTCTATAAAAATCCCGCTTTTTCATGTTTATCTCTAGCGGGTAATTTAGAACAGCGGTTCCCAATTTCTTTTTGGCCATGAAACCCTAATTGATCATATTTTTTTTGGAGGATCACCATTTTTCTAAGCGTATGCTGAAAAACCAGTCTCGCATCGATAAGTCATCACAAACGGAAGTAGAACCATGACAGCCTTCTCACGGCGCCGTTATGACTCTTTTCAACGATCATTTTATTTAATTCTCGGATGGAAAACGAACCCCTTGTTACCCTTCCACGGAACTCCAGGGTTCCGCGGACCCCACTGATCTAGAAAACAGTTTTTTTCACTGCAACTGTCAGTCAAAAACAAATATGAGAACTGGATTCAACCTGCTTAGATATAAGGGAAAAACATAATCTAGGCGAGTGTAGCCCCGGGCTAGTAATAATCATAGACCTTCTACAGACATTTATTTTCATCTGCACTTCATGTACAGTATTTCCAATCTTTTTTGAGTGTAAGTTAAGTTTTTTTGAGTTTCATAGTTACTACTTTGGCACATATGGTAATGCTGCAAACGTAAACTTGCAAACGGCATTCAGAAATGAATTCAGCTGCCTCCACATTCGTAATAATGTTTCCTGTTGCTATTGTAAGTAAATGAGTAAGCTACCCAAATGTGCCGAGGAGATCAAATAACTTAACGAATACTAAAAATTGCAGTGTATTATTTATTTTGCTGACAACTCTTCGCGGAGGTTTGTGCGGAACGTCGCATTCGGTAAGACGGAGATTCGATTCTCCGTCTGGGCATTCAGATATCGGTTCTCCTTGGTTTGCCGAAACCACACCAGGTGAATACCGGGGTTGTGCCTTCAGAAAAGCCCTGCCCGAATTCTTTCCAGTTCCTAGACTCACGTCCTTTCCAGCCTCTAGTGACCTTGACGTCGACGAGGCGTAAAAATCATAAGCAAATAAGGGAGTGTCTATAAACTACGTAGCTCCATTTGGCTTCCTGTGAACTCCCCCCTCCTCCCTCTTTCCAAATAGCCCGACGTGGCTTATGCCTCTATCCCCCTTCTTTCCCCCGTGGCAAGTAGATTTTTTCCCTGTTGATTCCAGAAGACATTATGTAATGTTTTGTCTTGTCAGACTATTGAAAATTACATACGGATATAATTAAATGACGGAAATAAATATTCGCATGCTGTTGTCTTTTGTACATTATATTAGTTGTGACAAATAATATGAATGCAAAGCGACGTGGCTTTGCTCGGTGCGGAACCCCCTTCCCCTCCCCCTCCCCTCTCACCTACTTTACGCTGCTCAATGTAGCTTTCCAGCCAACCACTCTCCCTCAAGACCTAGCCACATAATTTATGGACGTTCTCAAAAGAGTAAGGAACATTCTACATGTGTATTCCGTAGGCTTAGCAGCTATTGCAAGTTTTTCTGCCTATGCTGTAGTGTTTCGTTGACTGAGACAGCGTTGAATTACTAGATGACGATGAAATGAAGCAGTGTGCTTCTAGGTAACCCGCAAGTGTGCCATGCATCCCCAACACGCCAGATGTGTCTTCTTGGAAAGTCACATCAATTCCGCATCATTCAAGCCGCGCGACGATTGCTAGTACAAGTAACACATTGTTTTTTCTTACTTTGTGTTGCAGTGATCAGATCCTCTTTTCTTGGCCACCTGATTCATCGGACTTAACAACATATGGATTTTTTTGTGGGATTACCTCTATGCTCTAGTCTTTTCCCCCCCTCTACCAACGACTATTCCGAATCTGAAGGCTCGTTTCAGAGCCGCATTTGCAAACATCACCGCTGACATGATGAATCGTATAATCGGAGAAATGGTTACCATGTAGATGAATGCACAGTAACAAAAATCGCATATATCGAGCATTTGTAATACAATTCTTATTTCTGCTAGATTGAACTTTATGCAATATTTTTTTTGAAACCCCAACAATAATTTCTAATAACCTTGTATTATGGCTGATAAGTCATAGGATTAAATCCTTCGAGCAAATATTTCCATACTTTGATTGCTATATTTGATGTTGTAAAGGGACCGCTAATGTTGGCTACCGTTAAGAAAAAGGAAAACGTGAGTTGCCAAAAAAGGGAGGGGGGAATTATTAATAATCTAAAATAATTCCTGAAAATGAAAATAACATATAATATGATGATGCTATAAGGGGATCTAATAGGTTACTAACTAGAACCATGAATTTCAGACACAAAATAAAACCTCATTTATTGAGTCTTATGGCCTTACAAGGTCGGGTAGTAATTAACGTTACGTTAAACACAATTAGATCAGCAAAAACAAGCAATGCCCGACGTTTACAATTCGCCGGAGTAAGCAAACAAAACTGAATGAAATATCTCAAACAAGTAATAAAACAGCAAAGTTAACATTGAAATAACATGGCAACACAGGCCATCAAATTGAAGCTAACATTTTACTGTACAAAGGAAAATCCCAGGGGGCGCCGTATAAAGTGAATGAAAAGCATCAAAATTGAATTAACAAACAGCAAGATGCTTAAAAAAAAATTGAATCGAAATATAAATTCAGCTAGCTCAGAATTTAAGTGACGGGAGCAGAGTCTTAACCCAGGCGTCACTTAAGGGCACATAAGTCTGTTAAAAATCCACTGAATAGTGACCGTCGTTTCTGGTACATTACCATAGAATCATCGCCGTGATGGTGAGCGACAAACACAATGCCACTGCAGCAATGGAAGCTAAATAAGCGGCTACGCCCGCGTTATTAGCATAACTTCCAAATAATGGCAAACATGCCACTCGACATCTCGCTTTTCCAAAGCAAGAAATGATCAACCACAATGATCATCAGAGAGCGTGCCGGGCTGACACGTCTATTCACCAGCTCGTCTTGCACCCAAGTCACGTCCGTTCATCAGCTCGTCTTGGACAGAAGTCACGTCCGTTCATCAGCTCGTCTTGGATAGAAGTCACGTCCGTTCATCAGCTCGTCTTGGACAGAAGTGATCTCTAAAATGGCTCCTTCTTCTTCCTCGGCTAGTTGCTCGCCACATGTAAAAGAACTCCACGGAATTAGTATTGTAGACCCCAATAAATGTTCAGGATTGGCTATCTACACATTTCCGTCGTCACGTGTTTAATATCATGCGTCGCATTCGCCGCCTCCTTCGCGCGTTTCCTACGTGGCCTTCGGGGTAGTAGCGGGGTAGGGGGTAGGTCACCGCCCGATTTCGAACGGGACTCAAGCCGGGCTGTCCCGGCGCCATCGAGTCGCCTCGCTTGCTCCATTGTTCCCCTCTCAACCGCCGAAATGGCAGTTTCTAGCCTTCGATATTCAACCCTTCTGAGCCATGCGTTTACAGAAAAATTGATTTACAATAAAATATACCTTTGGCCGCCCTGGTTTTAAACATACATTTAACCTATCCAGACAACCCTCATTATTTACAATTAATTACACGTTGCAAGACTAAATAATTAATAAATTTGAATATAATAAAAAAAGGAATTATGAATATAATTAATAATAATTTAATTATATTCATTGTGGGTGACGCTGTCACACCACAATATACCTGCCACCCAATCAAAATAAAATTATGCCAATAATTTTATTTGAACTATTCTAACCCTACAGTTGCATCAAAATCATTGCCTACACTATAGTTTCATGGTTCCAGCTCACTCGAACTATCGCATACATGTGACCTCTTTAAATATGTAAACACGACACGTGACTCTGGTTAACATAAATAATGAAATGTCTTATCCTAATATGCAAAGTAAAACATCATAAAACATTGACAGGTACATAGATGTAAATGAACGACAAAATAGATCTGTTCAATCAATAAACCAACAAAAAATGATGTAAGCACAAGATATTAACATTAAAATTAGACAACTCAATTAATTATTCACAACGGGCTATGCAAATCTAGCACATGTGTTGAAGTTAGATACAGCAACAACAAGAATAAAGAATGGACCGAATGTCCATTATCAAGGCCGACACAAGTATGCCGAAACCACATAACATGAAAATCAAATGGAAAAGAAAAATCTCCGCGAATTTACATAATTTAATCCTTCCGCGAATTTACATAATTATCCATACAATACAAAAGAAAGACGGTTCTCGCAAAATGAACTATATTATGCTTTCCAAACTACACTCGTAGCAAAGACATTATAGCGGTGAAACTAAGCGATCAGCTGTTTCCACTTTGCCCGCTCTGTTGTTGTCAGTAAGCGCTGTCCCGTTAAGCTTGCGGCTCAGGCTACCTGTTTTCGTTTAACCTGATTACAATCTTTCCGGGAAAACTGGCGGTCGGCACAGCTGCTATCCCCAAACAGCTGAGCGTCGCTACCGGTTCTCGCTGCGTTAGCGCTAAACTTGTTAGGCAATTACGTGTCTTAAGACTGACACTCTTACTAAATTGCACCAAACATATGTTCTTACGCTATTACTTAACTACTTTCATAGATCATCAAAGTTATGCCTATGCTCTTGAATTATTTACATATTTATTTACAGACGACGTCAGTCGCTGCCGTAAACTGTTCGTTATTCAGCGTGTGTCCGTTGATAAATTTTATACACCCCGTTGCTTCATGTTGCGCGTCTTGTTAGATTGTCAGGACCGCTAATGGTTGTGCAAGTCATTATAGTATTATTATCACAGGTAAACTATTTAATACCTCGCGTGGCATCACGGAATTTACGGCTCTACTTAGTGCTTAAGAAATTCCCTACTCATTTGATCAGTAAATTTTCTCACGTTTCAACGAAGAACTGGTACTCAACAAGAAACTGCCGAACGATGTGGATCAATCCCACAGTCGAACACATTTGCCTCGGCAAACATATGCATAAAACCCTTGGACTCATTCATTAACACCGCCGAAGGAAGCATCGCAACCTATTTCATGGAACACGACCTTTATAAAACCTTGGACTCACGTATCAAGACGACCAAATGGGTAAGAATATAGCAGTCAGCTCATTGTTTGGACCAAAGTATTCTCCTTGATTAGGATGAGTTTTTTTTTTTTTTACAAACCAAACTCTGAAGGTTTCTTCGCTCTTAATAATCGTATGCCGTATTGATTCGCTTGAAGATTGCGCGACATGCATACCATATCTTTTATTATCTGATAATGACTGAAAGAAAACGGTCATCTTCTACGTTCATTAGACGCCTATGTTGACAAACTTCTCAACATTTTTCGGTGACCATCAAATCCTTTTTGTTCGCTCATGAAGGCAGTAAAATTCTTCTACACGGCTGTAAGGGTGAATCTGCGGAATCAGCGATTCAACGCTGAATGAACGTTTCCTTTTTACGACTCCAAAATTCGATATGTCCAAGACCTCGCCCGTTTGTCATCCTTTTTTCGGCATGCTCAATAATGCGATAATAATGCCTATACCGTGACCTTGTGGCGTCCATGGACCTTCTTGTGGAAAATGAGCCTGTTTGCGGAATATGCGTCTTTGCCGCATTCGACAGAATCTCGGGTGGCTCGAAATTTTTGACTTACAAGGTCCCAAGCTCCTCTTTGCATCGACCTGCCAGCCAACGGAATTTCTCGAAACACCGTTTTGTAAAGCTGCAGGTGTTTGGTAGCGGATTCGGCAGATGGTTTGGTGTTTCCGGCACATGTACAGTTACTCAGGTCACCGACACGGCTGACCACGAGGTTTTGCGTACTCAGTGCCACGTCACAAACCACCTCACTCCGACCAATTTTAATAAACCACTCAGAAAAACATTTCAAACCCCGCATTTGTAAGCGTGAATTCCCTGAGGGCAAGGAGTGAACAAATTGATTCCCGTTGCACTCGACATTGCGGACGGAAAATTTCCACCCGATATTTAGAGACCGCGAACTCGGTGGATCGTTTCGCTTTTCTCCAAGCAATGAAATTTTTATGGACACTTCTCTGGCTTGGAGGAAGCACATGTACTGCGAATCTTTGGATTCCCATCCTACAGAAGTTTTAGGTTTCATTAACCTTTGCCTCCTTGCTGTAGGTACGTTATCATTTTTACCACTGATATTCCTGAGGTCATAAACTTGCGCTTTCAAACTGGAAATTTCTTTTATTAGACGCTCAGTGTCGAGTTCATCAAACGTCTCATTCGCAATCTGCAATTCTTCCTCAGATTGATTGTAGTGGGGATGCTCTAATTCTACAGCGGCTGTCTCGCAATTTTCAAGGTTAACAGCGGTAGAGTTACTCATCTCTGTCACACTGGTGTTCAGCTCTACCGTGACTCCTCCGTTCGCATTCTCCAATGAATTACAAACTACTCGAACGTCATCATCAGGCTTTTCCACTGCTTGGACGCTCCTTCGCACTTCATCTCTCCATTCTCTAATAAATTTTCCTTGTTCATCTAATTTCCTACTCAATTCCGCCAGCATCTTAAAGATTAGGTTTTGTTCTTGAGGTTGTGCGGTCGCCGGTGGCAATCCTGCCGTTATTTGCGACGCACGTGTTTCAATTTTTGCCCGCATGGGTGGATTTTGAACGGTTTCATTGTCTGGGGTTGGAAAAATTCCTAACTGTTCCCCATCTAATGATGCATTTGAGTGAATGCTGCGTGTACTAGGAGTATCATTGCACTCTTCGTCCGCCAACGGCATTTCGTGTGCTTCCGGTGCTTGATCCATCGCGTCAGTTTGCTCGGAAATTTTATGAACAATAGATTGATCTGCCCTATCAATGGTGCGCGATCTCAACTTCATAGATTTGATCGTAAGATACAAAATTTCAACTCCGAACAATTTGAACAATCGACAACAAACAAAATACAACCGGCACGATTTAACTCGAAAAGTACAGCATTAAACAAATTTCGCGCATAAATCCCTTCAACAAATAAAACCCATCCAAAATTAAACAACAAGGAAAAACAACGATGTTTCATGCGACACAAATACCTCAACACATGAGCAAAATCAGCATAAAGAAAAGTCTTAACTTTTACCATGCATTAAAATTTCAAAAGCACTGACTCTATCTTTAATTTTAAACTAACCATGCTTGATGCAAGTGAACGAAAATATACTTGAACAACTGATTGAAATAAATCACACATTTAGATTTAAATCAAGCATGGCAAACAAAGCAAACAAATTTCAACATAAAATTTATTCTAAAATAATAAAATAAATCAACACAGGTCACATCCATGGATTTTTTTTAGACTTGTGAAATTCTCAAAATAATTTCGACTTGCAAAAGCCCGAAACGTTGGGTGTCAATTGTAAAGATTACAATTGTAGCTGAGAAAGGGAGGGGGGATTTAATATTAATTCTGAAATAATTCCTGAAAATGGAAAATTACATATAATATGATGATGCTATAAGGGGATCTAATAGGTTACTAACTAGAACCATGAATTTCAGACACAAAATAAAACCTCATTTATTGAGTCTTATGGCCTTACAAGGTCGGGTAGTAATTAACGTTACGTTAAACACAATTAGATCAGCAAAAACAAGCAATGCCCGACGTTTACAATTCGCCGGAGTAAGCAAACAAAACTGAATGAAATATCTCAAACAAGTAATAAAACAGCAAAGTTAACATTGAAATAACATGGCAACACAGGCCATCAAATTGAAGCTAACATTTTACTGTACAAAGGAAAATCCCAGGGGGCGCCGTATAAAGTGAATGAAAAGCATCAAAATTGAATTAACAAACAGCAAGATGCTTAAAAAAAAATTGAATCGAAATATAAATTCAGCTAGCTCAGAATTTAAGTGACGGGAGCAGAGTCTTAACCCAGGCGTCGCTTAAGGGCACATAAGTCTGTTAAAAATCCACTGAATAGTGACCGTCGTTTCTGGTACATTACCATAGAATCATCGCCGTGATGGTGAGCGACAAACACAATGCCACTGCAGCAATGGAAGCTAAATAAGCGGCTACGCCCGCGTTATTAGCATAACTTCCAAATAATGGCAAACATGCCACTCGACATCTCGCTTTTCCAAAGCAAGAAATGATCAACCACAATGATCATCAGAGAGCGTGCCGTGCTGACACGTCTATTCACCAGCTCGTCTTGGACCCAAGTCACGTCCGTTCATCAGCTCGTCTTGGACAGAAGTCACGTCCGTTCATCAGCTCGTCTTGGACAGAAGTCACGTCCGTTCATCAGCTCGTCTTGGACAGAAGTGATCTCTAAAATGGCTCCTT
>JARYHS010013631.1:68613581-68670893 GCA_031002005.1 Vandiemenella viatica
CACCAATTTCACCCTTCGGGTTCGGAGATACGTGTGTTGGGAATCACATCTAACTTATTAAAACCAATAAAACATTACAAGGTTAGTTAAAACTGTCCCATGTGTCTTAAATATATAGCTTGGTTGATTTCAAAATTAATTTTATTTAATGATATCAAGTGAATAAACGATTGGTGAATCGTTTTAAAATCTTATGTTTAATTTATTCATCATCAATATTACAATACTTAAGCTAATCGTAACAGCCCTCAAACCTAAAATTAAATGTTATTGTATTTTATGAAGCATTTGTAGTAAGCTAGAGTTTGGTGAATATGATCTTGTATCTTTGTTTTGCAATTTACCATAAATCACTTCGTTTTATGAAAAGAAATTATTTAGAGGCCATTTATTATGTTTAAGAACAGAATTGTGCAATAGAATTGCTTAAATGTTTGTAATTCCAGGTATTAATGCAAGTTACGATATCTAAAGGATAATTTGTTACAGTTTAGAATGATTTCTGTGAATAATTTTATGTTTAAGTATCTTTAATTTCCATTTCTGACCATTTTGTATTGATTGTAAATGATCATGTATTAATTCTGATTGTTTTTAATATGTTTCAATTGTTTAAGTATTGTTAATGTTCGAGAAATGTTGTCGGAATCCTTTGAAGTGTTCTAGAAATTTCGATGAAGTTTATATAAAGCAAACATCCGAGACAGATGAGTAGTTTATACAGACTCAATATACGACGGCGAAGGACTGTATTGTCTGTGGAAGGAGTATTGTATGCAATATATGCATGTAAACAGTATCGTTGACGTCGTGTTTATGAAAATAAAAGCAAGTTTAAATTGAACAGTATCGTGGACTAGTTATATATCATAATAATTCAACCACGACAATCTAATATAATGAATGTAACCTCACAATTTAAATAAGACAATGCTCTGCCTAGCAATATCATTTATCTTTATATTACATTTTAACCGTAGTTAAAATAGAACATATACGCCTAAAATGTTAATTAAAAATGAGAGTGTAGGAAATATGGTTTCATATCGACCTGTTTTTACATCTCAGTTTTTTTGTTGGTAAGCAATTCAGTTCATTAAATTACAGCGACGGATACCTCGCATCATTTCGTGCAGAAAATAATAAACAGTAAGCTCCTTTCCGCTGGATTTCTGCATAAAAATAGAACATATTTTATTCACATTTAAATAATATTTTAATGAGAGAAACATCTGCATGCAATTCCGTTTATTTCTGAAATGAGGTTTATTTTAATGTAACATAGACAGTATTTGTGCCGTAACATGAACTCTTTAATTACTTGAATTGATTTACGGAAAACAGCCACTGTTGGAATATTCTAAACGAGTGGCTAATTAAAGCCACGTTAATAAAGCAAAGCAGTTAAAATGCTGGAAGCCGAACTCTGTTCATCACTACAGGCTTAATGAAGGAGAATAACTAAACAGATTTTCCACTGCAGTGTATAAACAGAGAGCATAACCTACATTGCTGTATTTTAGTATCGATGTAATTTCCGACTTTGGGATGTTGAGTTGTTCGTAATCTTGAGTACAGTGTTAAAAAATATTGAGTAGTAATCTTATTTTTGTACTAGTTTGAACGTCCGTCAAAAATGACAATTATCAGCTAAATGATTGTAGGAATTTGTTATGGAAAAGTTTCTAGGGAAAAACGAAATCGAATAATTACTATCTTTTTTATTGATATTTTTTTTGGTGTGAGAAAACTTCCTCTTATAAGATTTCCGGAGTATTTAGCTAACATGTTTCTAAATAACTTCATTTGATTTTAAATGATGAAAATTTTTATTGCTATGCTGAAAAGATTTCTACATAAAATATAACTTAAAAATAATTAATAACTACTTAATTAATATACAATTCGTGATTATCTACGGTTTGTTTAAATTATCCCTGAGTTTTTAATAAACTTTCCCGTTTGTTATCTTCTGTCAAAATAATGCATATGATATGTTGTAGCCGGCACCGGTGACGTTGGGCCTAGAGTACTGGCTCCACGTACCGTAGTTCGTCGTTTCGAGTCCGGCCGCGGGCATGGGTGTCTAAGTGTTGTGTGTGTCTTAATGTCGTGTCCGTACTGCTTAGAAGCAAAAATTCGCTAGAGCAAATGATATACTGGATGAGTCATGACGATCGCATCATCACATTGAGCAGCTGTAGGGCCTCAGTAGGGAATGCCATTAAAAAAAAAAAAAAATGTTTCAAGTAACTGCTGGAGAATAAAGCATAAACTTCGGAAGCTCTTCTCCTTACCCGAATTTCTGTATCTGAGCGTCGTAAATAAACACACATAAATTTAATAGAACGTCGCATTATCTTATACATTTAAACGAGCAATTCTTGTATGTACAGTATTTGGTATCTCGGAAACCATTTGGACTAAATTTATAGGTAGATAACGTTTTGCTTTTCAAATTTGTAACGCGATTTTAGAAAAAACGAACAATTCTTTTATTTGTTGTCTTGGAAACGGCTCTAACGCCATCTTACAGAGTTCAGGTACCAGTAAGCCTACTGACGTTAGTTAAGTTTCTCTTTTGTTAGAGCATAGCACTTCAAAACGCCTAGGAAGCTTTCAAGAAACTAACTTAAATCAAACATCACGTACCCAAGACTCATCCAAAAACATTAATAATATAGGTGCTATCCTGATTATATTTAAAATAAAGTGTTGAATTATGCGCATTCATGAAGTTTATATTTAACTGACTGTAGTTCTTATGTAGATAGGTATGAAATATAGTGAATATATATACATATTGTCTGTATGCCTAATCCATCTAATATTATTATACAAGCAACTGTTGTGTATGGGTGAAATTAATTTTGATGAACTCTTGCATATTCAACAGAAATCGAAAGACATCGAGCAAAGTTCGGTCACCCAAGTGAGTTGTTTCTAGTTCAGAGAAAATAGAGATTATTTGCACTAAGATATTGTATCAGAGTCTCTAATATCCAACTGTAATTTGTCTTAAAATTTTAGACCTTATGTAGTAATCAATACAGTTTCCAGAAAATTTTACTAAAATTTCGTAAGATTCTATAAGCACCACAATTTAAAGTATTGTCTCCTACGTAACAGACACGCCATGTATCAAAGGCTACACTGTGTATGGAGCAAGGACGTAAAATATCACTGGTGGAGATACGTACGTTGTATGGGGATATTACGATTAGCATACCCTTTGGTTACATGCAGCAATAAAAACACGTTACACTCAAATGCCGACTACACAATAACTCTAGAAATCAGAGGGAACAAACTGGTCTCCTAACATCTGTATTTACAGATCATCCATTACTCTAAGCCGTATCATAAGGCAGATAGTCACTCTTGAATTCAACCTAAAAACTCCTCTATACTTTCCAGGTTAATAAGCGGAGTCTTTCAGTCACTACCATATGAAATTAATGGACAACAGTTTTTAACGTACATGGTTTAACTGAATAAATCTAATGCGCCAATTTAATCTACAGATGCTTCCTTACTTTTCTACAAATACTCAAATTTCAGCAGACACTATTCCCACTGTTCTGTCAACTTGAAAATTCCGGTCCAACAGAACTCTGTTCCAACTGCCAGAAGACACTGACGTAGCGCTGAGCTCACATCAGTTCCTTCACAAAACCAAACATATGGCAGCCTAAAGACAGCATCTCCTTTACTTCGCTATCTCTGAAGAAAGTATTCAACGATGGTTTCTGTTTTCGGCCATTAAACGTGGAACCCAATGACTACAAAGTTTTCAAAAGTCTAAGATTACGGTCGTTCCCCAGCTTCACTGTGTCCTATTGTTAGTTTTTATGTAATTTCAGTAAAACGTCGATCAGCTTTAATGATATCGACTCGCTCAACTTCTCGTTCGATGAAGGCTACCGCTACAAAACAGATGTTAGATACTCGTGTTTAAATCGTTATAATGCTTCACCCAACACTGATGATGCCAATACACACAGCACTATACACACGCTAAAATCTGCCGTGATTTTGGCAGCTGGAATTTCTTCTTTAACAGAAATTAATTTACAGCACGTTGACGAAACAAAACATCACTGTCTACCATTTTTTCCTTCGGGTTTTATATCTAATCGACGTCGAGGACATTAGAGGAGGGAGAGGAGTGAGCAAGGGGAAGGAATTCAGTCATGGCTTTTGAAGAAACGTTCCCCGCATTCGCCAGGAGTGACTTGGGGAAACAAAGGAAAACCAAAAGCCAAGAGCATTTTGCATCTGCCTGCGATGATATGGTAGAACCTTCTGACGTAAAAATAACCTAATCCTATGTAAAAGTCTATAGATTGCAATGATACTCTCTGTTTTTCTATATTCATGGCTTTTCAATCTAAAAAAAATTGCTCATTAATATCAACATGACCGACCAGCCAGTATAGCTCAGTGTGGTGAGGCGCCGCACGATGGATCTGAGAGGTCGACGGAACGGGCATGAGCCCAGACCTTCGCGTACCAGCCGTCCTGACTGAGGTTTTTAGTTGGTTTTCTGTATCCAAGGCAAATGCGAGGGTATTCCCCAATCTCCGCCTCTTAAAGTAAGCAAACAAAAAATACACTTATCACACACAGAATATAGTTAAATATTTCGCAAATGCGCCAAAGGTGTTAAATAATTAGTACCTTGGCCAGTAGCTACGATTTCTTGTCTCGCCAGTTTCATGTTACCTTATCACAGCGTTTCACTGAGTCTACATCAAAAAAACGACTGATACTTCCAGAATACATCATTAGGCTTAACGTTCCGATCGAAAGTTCAAATCAAGGTCAGCTGTGCCATTCACATGCTCGTTGTGCAGCAGGCTTCGTCTCCGACAATGCAGTGAAAAATCTGGAAGACTGGAAAAATGGTGACGCAGCGCGCTGACGCACCCTGCTAATAAAAGTAACGTTACACATTAAACCAAGTAATACTCAATGTTTCGAACCAAACCTCCAATAAAATACGGCGGTCATATTGATATTAATCTTCATCTTCTTTACCACATTCTTTTGTTGTGACGTTTTATAAGTTGACCAAAAAGTCTCAGAATATCTGTTCACGAGTCAATATATTCAAGGTGAAAGGTAACAAAAAAGAGGTTTTTTATATAAATAATCGTTTCCTTTACTCTAAATGTTATTTTGAGTTATTAGGAAAGTTGTAGAGCATAAAATTCTCTACAAATTTCATGATAAGTAATATTTCATAGATTTAATCCTTCACGAGATAGAGATAGTGGGACGATAACGCTACTTTGCGATACTTTAACTACAGAATTCAGTACACAGAACAATTTATAAAGTAAATTAGATGTTATAATTATGAATAAATTGTAATTATTTACTCATTAATAAATTTTATTTATAGAAATTATATTAACTTAATTTATTTTATATCTTTAAACGAGCAATTCTTGTATATATATTTCGGATCTCGGAAACGGCTATGATGATTTGGATGAAATTTTATTTTTAGATAACGTTTTGACTTTTAAGATTACCTAAATAGTTGTCTTCCATACATAAAAGCGAGTTTACAAAATACGAACAATTTTTTCACTCGGTATCTCGAAAACGGCACTAGCGCCATCTTGTAGACAATTCAGGTACTAGAAAGCGAACAAATAATATCTCTTTAATTTCAAATAATATTTAAACCAACAGTTCTTGTATATTGGCTAACCCGTGGAAATATTAGCACTGCAAGTTTAATTGTAAAACATTTAAAAAGGAAGATAATTAGAAATTTATCATTTGTTTTGTCAGAGGTAATAGTTTACAGAAACTTCTTTGAAAATAATATTACCGGTACCAGTTATAAAGTAATCATCGTTTTACTTTTGTTGTGGTTATTGGTTTTTATTAAATACTACCATGCAAGGTATGAGCATAGTTTTATCGGAATGAATGAATTTAGCACTGATGATGTACTATCATTACCGTGACGTCACAATCTGATGTTGAATTCTATATAGAACTCGACGAAACATATCGAAAATAAAGAATAAATATTCTTGATATCTCGCTTGGTTTTCGAGATATAGTTATAGGTATAGTTCCTTCTGCTTTTGGTGACGTTTCTTCTGGTCCTGGCCGTTTTTCAACCTAACAACAACCATTAGGAACAAAATAAAACATTGAAAGTACATTTCCACCGTATATCCATAGTGGTTTGGTTGATTTTTTTCTGGTCCTAGCCGGATCTATTCCTAACCTGTTCACTTGATATAGAAAAATTCTTTATTTTCGATTTGTCTCGACGAGTTTCACACGAATCCATCATCAAACTTGGCTATGGCGAAAATTATCTTCTGGTCCAGGTCGCATTTCAACCAACCACGTCAATTTTGAGATATGATATCTCTAGAACTAAGCGAGATAGATATGTATATAAAAAATATATATTTATTTTTTACTTTCAATTTTCCTCGTCGAGTTACATAAGAATCCATCATGAGGGTTATCGTAGAATCCCCTGAATTACCACAAATCTCGCACCATTAATTAATCCCTGACTGGCATTAAGATTTCTATTTAACATAATAATAGCATTTTTTAAAGCAATTTATGAGGCGATTTCGATGAAATTTCATATGTAGATGACGTTTTGCTTTTCAAGTTTTTAACTCGACTTTTTTAAAAAAAAAAGTAGTAATTTTTGTATTTGGTTTCTCATAAACGGCTCTAACTCATTACGTAGAAGGTTCAGGTACCAGTAAGCTTACTGATGTTAGTTAAACTTGTCTTTGGTTAACTGTGCTCCTCAAAACGCCTAGGAAGCCTTCAAGCCTTTTACTTTAATGAAACGTTACTCGAAATCTTGGATATTTAACAGAAATCGAAAGATGCCGAGCGATGATCGGTCACCCGGGTACTATTAATAATCAGATGTTTAAATGAAATAGTTTTAAACGCATTTTAACTATTTTTTCCCCAACAGTTTATTGTAAATATATTACAATTCAAGTTTCAATGTAAATATTTTTTTATTGTCATTATTTATATCAAGTACTGCAGCTCAATATGCTTCATGTTCGTCGTCATATTCTTCTTCTTGTCGCTCAACTTGAAGTTCTAATTCATTATTCATCATCGTCGTCGTCCATTAAATTTGGTTCTAAAGCTTCAAAGATTTCAGATACATATTAACTTTCGTCATAAAGATACTTTGGATATAATGAAGCGTTGAGGCATGCTTGTCCATTACACTGACCACAAGCTAAAGAGCACTGCAGCCCCTACTTTTCTGCACCGGCGACTACAAAAATGACGAAATATCGAATTGAGCATTCTTCTGGTGCTGGTGGCAATAATGTTTTTGTCGGTTCCAGGATTTCATTTGCAACCTCCACCCCCATTCCTTGGATTCTAAATCATTCCCTAACCAAGTTTCAATCTGATAGTAGATACGATTAATGTGTTATCGAGCTGCTGCACTTGTAGGTGGAACATTGTATAAATGGACTGGTTTTTTTAGTCTAGTTGATTTGATAAATTGCGTATATCGAAAATTGTCTATACTGTATTCTGATTTTGGGATATTAAACATTGTTTTAAAAAAACGAATGTATGATTTATAAATAATATAAATCTATAAATACAATATATTACTTCGTAAATAGTTATATTTTATTCATAATTATAACATTTTAATAAATTATTAACTTTACAAATCGTACTGTGTATTGAATTGTATAGTTGACGTATCGTAATGTAGCATTATGGTTCAAGCTGGCTAAGCGCTCTCCATTCTCCACAATCTATCTCAAGAAGGGTTAAATTTATGAAATATTTGTAGAGAATTTTATGCTCTACTACTTTTCTAATAAGTCAAAATAACATTTAGAGTAAAGAAAATGAGATATTTATATGTTAAAAAAAATTGCGACCATTGAACTTGAATATCTTGACGCGCGTGCACAAGATGCTATGAGATTTTTAAGGCCAACTTACAAAATATTAAAACAAAGGTTTAAGCAGATTTTTATAGCTTATTATCTACTGATTCCAAGGTTCACCCATTTTTTCACATTATACGACTGTGGTAAGTCGTATAAATGAAATTAGTTGTATATCGAAAACACAAAATAGGCTCTGTAGCAACTATAAATCGTATCTGTAAACACGGCCTCTGTCAGCATGTCACAATGTCACATAAAAAGCGAATTTCCTCCCATTCGAATCATTACCTCTCCTTTTAAAATTACTTCAAGTTTCCTCATGAAGAGAGCAATTAGCACGAGTTAGAAACACCCTCTGAACCTCTAACTTTTTAACAGTTTCTCTCTCGCCTTTCTGTAACGCAAAAGGAATTCTTCCCGCGGGCTTTCCTGTCCTGAAACAAAAGACCTTCTGCTTTCTGCTCCGCTTACCTCGACCGTTCTATGCTTTTATCTTGACCGAGCGAGCAAATCCAATACAATTATCGCTGAGAAGCAACGTTCTATCGCTAACGCTTTGGCGTAGATTCCAAAGCACTGCCAATACTTCTCGACCTCGATCATAGATGGCGATGCTGCCCGATAGCTAGGATGTACACTATTTCTGAAAATTTGGGTATCATCATTCTGTACAAACAAATGTAAATATCTTACGAGATTCTATTAATTTGTAATTCAACTTCAATGTGTGTGCCATGCTCGGTCTAGCAGGCACTGACCTGTTTTCTTCTAGGGTGTTATGCCTCCATTCATTAATTCGTTCATTTTATTTGGTGTCATATTTTATTTACATACAAAATTTGTACAATGACTTAGGACAGGTCAAAAATAGAATATAATGCCTTATTATTATATGCAGTATAATATAATACTATTCATTCTCTACTCATAAGTCTTTGATTTATGAGTCACATTACTTATCCCACATCAGTACTAAAGATTTACTTTTTTAACCAACAACGAATTCCATTAATATTTATGCCATAAAATATCAAAAACAATAAGTTAATGTTAATACGAAATTTTTGATATGTCTTAATATTCTTTAATTGGGTAAAAGGTCTTTAAGATTATGCTTGAATTGTTTATTAATTTCAACTCTAACTGGTCTCTAGAATAGGAAGAACATTTCTAACTTTTTAATTTTATGAACTTGCAAATTTAAAACAGACTTATTACGTATACCATACTAGTGTATTTCTTCGTTCTTTTAAAATTTTTTTTTTTTTTTTTTTTTTTTTTTTTTGTAACTGCTTTACGTCTATTTTTAACATCGAGGTCTTTAGAGACGGGAAAGGATGGGGGCAAGGAATGGGAAGGAATTCGGCCATGGCCTTTTGAAGGAAGCATCCCGGCATTTGCCTGGAGTGATTTGGGGAAACCATGGTTATTTTTAAAAACGTTCTTAGTGAGTGA
Organism: Vandiemenella viatica; assembly: GCA_031002005.1. Lineage (NCBI taxonomy): Eukaryota > Metazoa > Arthropoda > Insecta > Orthoptera > Morabidae > Vandiemenella > Vandiemenella viatica. Next base: position 68,622,977 of record JARYHS010013631.1, read on the forward strand.
TGATAGTGTTATAAATGCATACACAAGGATATGTCGGAATTTTAAGGTCTAAAATTTTTTTTTTATAATTCTCTTTCCTTACTATTGTTTTAATGATCTCTTCATGTTATTCATGTGAATCTTCCTCAGGCTGCTATACAGTATCTTAATTGACTTTCAAAAATCGAGAAATAAATAGTGATCGTAATTTCCCCAGCGTGAAGTTCTCTGAAATAGTTCATCATAAATGCAATCGAAGTTAGCTTCTTACAGTACTTATCCACCTTATTTTTTCAGTTCCGGCAGTTGTTAATTTTAATACCCATGAAGTTTGCTGCTTGAGATCAGCGAACTAACTTATAGAATGGAAAAACAGACAGTAGTAAAAGATCCTACTTAGACGTCCTTTACTTCGGCACATCGATATTTCATTTCGTTCAGCCGGATCACCAAGAGCAGAACACTATCAGCTTACCCCTCAGCGGAGCTGATGTCATCAACCACGGGCGGATTCCTACGCTTGTCGAAGCTCTTTGAAGTTCAGAATAAAAAATTAAAAGGCATCCAAAGACTGCAAGGGATGCGGGACATATTCACAAAGGACACGCGGCCGTGATTGTTTATGCAGTTCCGGCACACACGTATCATCACCACCATAGACAGAGAGAAAGAGAAAAGGGGGGAGGGATTGAGAGCAACGCTTAAAAGTCGGTCTCCATGTTTCCCGTTGTAGCTCGCTGCCAGTTTACACAGCCCATATGTGCCCACACGACAAGCTTGTAAATAAAATTCAAAGCATACCTGCGCAGCAAGTGGCTTTGATGTCTACTATGCACCCTCCGCGTGCGGAAGAAGTGGTAGACTCTGGAACTTACTTCCTACAAGCTAGTGAGAATTAGATATAATAAGCCTGCACGACAGGCAGTGGATAGCAACTTACTAGACTAGTAGAAGCATTACCTTAATAACTTCGAAAAATAAGCAGGGATGACAACTTACAAACAGTAACAATTATTCTCGAAAAAAAGGAAACCTCTCTGCACATAAAAGTAATTTAGAAATTGCAAACAATTTTCTGCTCGTTTGTGTTTTTATGAAGCAACATTACAACTGATTACCGAATCAGGAATGATCTAAAAATCAAAATAGCAGTAGGGAAAAGAGCCTTACTCAGAGAGAAATATCTTATAGCGTCAGACATTGACGTAGGAATCAACTTTCAAAAAATTGTATGTACAGAGCAAAAAATCGAATTTAGTATTACACAAGAATACTGCAAATTAAGTCGAAAAATATAGTCAGAAATAAATGTTTGTCTGCATTGAAAAAAAGTTTTTAGGAATAGTATTGCAGGAAAAAATTCACAGGACAGTGGATGATTTGTATTTTATTACCTATGACTTACGCCTCATCGAAGTCGCAGTCATTAGAGGCAGGGAAGGACTAGGGGCAAGGAGCTGGAAGGAATTTGGCCATGTATTTTTGAAGGAACCATACTGGGATTCACCCGGAGTGATTTCGGGAAACCATGAAAAACCCAAATCGGGATGGCCGAACGGGGATTCAAAACCGAGTCCTCCCGACTGCGAGGCCAGAACGCTAACGCTCAGTGGTGACATTTTGAGTCATGCGGGAATATTAATGGAGAGAACATAGATAGGGATAAACTGTAGAGCAAGATCAAAACTGAAATACTAAAGCACCTAGCTGACAGCTTAGGTCGTATTGCGTACGTTGAGATGAAGAAATTAACTGAGGATGCATTCTATCAGACAAGAATATTAAAGTAAATACAGAAATAATTAATGAAATACCTATTAATGTGCTTATGTAGATTAACAGATAAATCGGATAAGATAATCGCTTGGCACCACATATCGCAGGTAAACTGTGTTTTTTCTGGAGTAAGGGGCTTTTCGGATAATTTTGTTTCTGTTAGCGAAACATTTCATCATTTCTAATTGTTCGCACGACGTTCTAAGTGTTTCATTTAACAAATATACAAATCATCCTACTGCAGACCGGAACCTCGATATTCGTATATTAGGGTGCGTTTATGTTGGAGCTGCGATAAACGATGAGAGCGACGATAAACGCAGCGACAAGAGCAGCGGTTAATTTCTTTCTTCGTGCAGTGTTTATGTTGGAGCTTCGATAATAGCGTAGAATCGTGTTTTATATTGCGCGCAATTGTCAACCGGCCAGACATGTAGAAGAAATCTAGCTTATTTATTTCGTGTAGGAGTTGTATTGCAACAATTTTAGAAGTTGTAAAAGAAATAATTATGAAAAATACTTCAACTACTTCATATGACGATTCCAAGGAACAGGATTTCGTTAAGAAAATAGCCGAAGATTGTTCCAATATTTCTAATTTTCCGAATTGCGTGGGCGCTGTCGAAGGAAAACACTTCAGAGTTACTTGTCTTGCCACTCTGGCTTCATGTTCCAGAATTACAAGATTTTTTCTATTGTTCTGCAAGTATTGGTCAATGCTAATTATAAATGTATAAACATTGAAGCTGGGGGAAATGGTAAACAGAGTGACGGTGGAACAGTTAGATCTGCAGTTCTGTATGTTTCTTTAATGGATGGAAGACAGAATATTCCAAATCGTTCTGCCATATTCTGAAAGCACTGAACCTCGTGTTTTTATAGGTGACGAGGCTTATCCATTCTTAAATAATTTATTAGATCCTTATGGACAATATTTAGATGCAGGCAGATGACACCTCAATGCTAGGTTATCGTGAACATGAGGAACCGTCAAATGTGCCTTATTTATTCTTAATGAAGAATTTTAGCCACAACATTAGATACTTCTGTGGTCGTAACTGACAATATTAATAAGACCATTTGTTTGCTCCATAATATTATTGACTGAAAAGGTATTGAATTTCGAAGAAACTAACACTTAAAATCCTAAGAATTTGACACCAATATTGGAAGGCCAAACCAATCTGCAAAAAATACCGGCATCTTATATAAAATCTACTTTTGTTACACTTCGAAATAAATTAATACGAATTTCTACATATTATGCATTTAATTTGATATTTATAATTTAAATTACTTTTAATAGAAAAATATTTTTTCGGTAAATTATGTAAAATTTCTCTTTGGCTGTATTAATAAATTTTTTTTTCTTTAATCTTCAGTTTGTAGTGTTTACAAATTAAAATGAGTTTAAATTACGGAAATCGCACTAATTAAAAACGTTTAGAATTCTTTGTTTTATTATATTTAGTGGCCATTTCATCCTACAATTTGTCTAGAACGAATCAGTTATGGTGATTTTTGTATTTAAAGTACCACAAAGGGGACCTACTAAAAACTTCACCGATCAAACGGTCGCAGCCACCCTCGATAATAGCGTAGAAAATGCTCGCAGCGATTAGCGCCGCTCTCATCGCTGCTCTGCTACTATGCGTCGCTCTCATCGCTGCTCCAGTATAAACACCTCCATTGTTAACAATGTTTCACTATTCTTCGCTTCGCTAGTATCGTCGCTCTCATCGTTTATCGCAGCTCCAACATAAACGCACCCTTATTCGCGAAATTTTCGCACGAGCCATCTAGTTTTAAGTAACAAACAAAATACAATGTGCAGTATTAATATGTTTAGCGGGTAAGATTATGTAGAAAGTACTATCAAAATCTAACAACGCATTTAAGAATTTTATAAAATTATGAATCATTAGAAATATGAGGAACACAGTATAGTAAAATTATGGGAGACATTAGTGTCTAAAAACATCGTGAAGCTACCAAATATTGCCGACAACAATTCCGACGACCGAAAACGTCGATAATAGAAACAACTTTTCCAAAAAATTATTTATAGTGGCCGGATAAGCACTGGAAATAAGGGTAACTTTCGACCCAACTCGCAATTTTCAAATCACTTGTTTTATGTTAGTTTTTGAATAAATAAACGTTTCCAAGTTATATCTGAACACTATCTTATGAATTTATAAATATTTCTTCAGAAATTATCCAAAAAATCTAGTAATTGACTTGAGAAATTTTCAGTACATCTCTGAAACGTATGGCCGGTTCTGTTTCGCATGATAGTTTTAGTCGTTTTATGTTAATATTATTAGTTTTAAAATTGACTTTGTGTTATGTCCCTTCTTTACGTGACTGATATCCATAAAATCAAAGATAACAAATTTATCGCAACATAAAATGCGGAATCTTCATGTTGCGAATGTAGCATTTAACAAATACTCTCTCTTCGCAAGTGAGCCTGAAACACGTCCCCAGTCAGCAGAGAGGGTGCGCTAAACGCTGCCGTAACCCTCTGCGCGCCCCAGTTTTTAATCACACGCACAGCCACAGAGTGATGCATATTTATGGTCCGCAGACCGCACAATTCTCTGCCCTAACGAAGTGCATGCAGAACCAAAGAGCTCCGCTTGTTTGCACCCACTGGACAGAGAGGCCCACAGCAAATTCGTAGGCCAAGCATCGTTGGTCACCGCCCACGGGTATTGTGTCTCTGCATTAAGCCCTTTTTTGTGCTGATGGTACATGTACTGGGGTGACAAAAGGACGGGGAAAACCCGCGTGCACCTCACTTCACACTCTCTCGAAGCCATCCGCTGCTTTCAAACAATACGCCTCGCTCTGTCCTCCCACTAGTATTTCATACTACGTGCTTCCTTGCTCTACATATCCACGTCTCTCCCAAAAAGCGTATACCTCTAACCTATCATTTTTCTGTCAGCTGTTATGTGATTTATTTATTAAAATTTGCTCGGTAGTAATTATTTAATTTCCTATTCCGATCGAGCGTGGTGGGTGAGCGGTTAACGCTCTGGCCTCGCATTCAGGAGGACGCCGATTCAAATCCCCATCCTGTCTTCCAGATTTAGATTTTCCATGATTTCCCCAAATCACTTCAGTCAAATGCCGGGTTGCTTCCTTCAAAAAGGCAATGGCCGAATTCCTTCCAGTTCCTTGTCTCCAGTCCCATCCCGCCTCTAATGACCTCTATGTCAACGAGGCGAAAAGTCATAAAGAAATCCTGTTTCGATTCACACTTCAACTACGAAAAGTTATTTATTAAATAAGATCAGTTTTCAATACAAGGAAAAATGTTGTAAATATAATTAAAATATATTTATTTCCATATTCTACATACTTTCATCTACACTTTTCTAAATAATTTCCATTTTTGTTCACACATTCGTCATCCGGTTCAAAAAGTTTTTGATCCCGTCGTCAGAGAAATGTGACGCCTGTGAAGAACCTCAATTGATGACTGCAAGTGTCACTTTTCCAAAACAATGATGTAGAAAACTGACCTTGAAACCTGTTAAAAATTAATTGATAATGTGAATCGTCAGTCCTCTCGAATTTTGTTCTCCACATTACTAACCAAATGTTCAGAAAGCAGAGTAGATCGGCCTGGGCGTGCCTGATTATGCGCATTAACCCGCCCATCCTTGAACATTCTCATCCATTTTCCACCTTTACTATAACTCAACAGCATTATCAATGCACACACATCGCAAAACTGATAGTGAATATCCGTTGCTGCAAAGTTTCTTACAGATTGCAGATCGTATCTCACAGTCAGCGGGAGAATCGATATTTTACACATTAAAAAGTTCTATAGTTCAGCGCACAAACGATACGGCTGCAAATCGTATCTAAACGGGCACAAAGCATACTGGGAGCAGACGTGTATGCGCACTGCGCCGATCGCGCATCGCTCTCACTTGTCAGTCACAAACGAACCTTATTTTTTAAATACCCCGTATATCTTTCCTTCGATAACCAGGGCCGGGGGTTAGGGGGGAAGGGGGTAAGAGGGGCTAATGTACCCCGATCCGCCGGCCGATACGGGAGCCCAATGACCGGCCCAAGAATCCCGTCTAGCCTGAGAGAGGGACCCATCAGATGAATTTGCCCGGGCCTCAAATTGTTACGTCACTGCTAAGAACGCTTACCCGAGGCCCGATATCCAGCGCCAGCCTTGTCGATAACATACCGATTTGCTTGAAAACGTTACTACGATTGTGTTACGGAATTATGAAACTTTTATGGTGATACATCGATGAATGTTGAAGCAGTTGCGTTTCATGAGCTAAAGTCAAGTGGACATCAAACAGATCAAAAGTAACGAAATGTGGTGATGCACAAGGTATTTAAATTTTAAGGACCTATTGGTGATCGAGTTAGTTTATGAAACAATCTTAAAAACAGAGCATACTAGATCATTTGTTGCATCAAGAGAAACAGAACTGGTTAATTTATTATAATGTAACGGAGTGATCTATCATGAGGCAGCTCGGAGTTTCTTAGAGGACTTCAAGGCCAGAAAACATTGGATGACCAGTTTCTTTCCCCCTGTGTTTGGGTGTTTTTATGTGAGAGAATGGTCTCTAAGCGTATGTGAATTGTGAGACCGTTGTTGGATGAAACCTGCTGCCACATTATTGATACCTCCTATGGGGAAGCACTTCAAAGGACACTCCAGGTTTAACGTTCCCATCCAATGGACCGGATCACCGTCAACTATGTCCTATGTTCCACTCCAAAAACACTGCTGACTGGGTTTCATTTTTAATCAAAGTGCTTAAACAGAATGTAGTAATGATCTGCAATTGCCACCAGTACATCTCTTTTTCTGCTAACCATTTAGTGGGCAGTGAAAGTGGCTTCCGCCACCTAGGATTGATCCAGCTATCTCCATGTCGAGCGCCAGACACTGTGTAGCTGGTTCGGGAGTAAGAAGAAACAAAGTAAATATAGCGAAGATAAGGAACTGTGGCATAAGAGAACGAGATCTAATTGGCTAAGTAGATAATTGTTCGGGACATGATAATAAAACTGCTGCTCTCATGAGATGGAAAAAGCAAAAAACAGCAATGATCATAGCCACAGATAAAGACAAAATATAAAATTATGTTTAAAAAAAAGTTTAGTTGCGCTATTAGTTACCTACTGCGACTCAGCAGTTCTCAAATTCGAAGATTAGAATCCGTACAATGATGAAATTCAGGAGTTTTTTTGTGGTTTGCAAAAGTCGCGGTATACTCATTTAAAAACGGATGGGGCTTTCTTTGGCTCGGTTAAGTGAAGTAACTCGACATCGCATTGACTCCACTAGTTGCCGGAAGATCCAGGAAGAGATTTGTCACCATGTTGTCTTTACAGCCACCTATATTTTCCTGGTAGAGGAAAGAACCAATCCTTGTATACGAATGGCCCGGTCAATGATATCACAAATAGCCCAAGGGCTTCATTTTGACAATCTAGGTAGCCAAATCATGTGACGGAATTGTCCAGTATGCTCCTCATTCCAATCGTGAACAATTTGCACCAGGTGACATGACGCATTATCATCACATCGTTATTGGGGTATGCAAAGTCCTAAAGGGGCTTAAAATGGATACTTAGCAGCTTAAGACAGCTATTTCAAGCCATGTACCAAATTAATTCGACGAGAGGATCCATTCCATCCCTGCTAAACACTTTTAATAGTCATAAGGAACCACCATCTCCTTGTAAAATGTATTGCTGACAATTTGGATCCTTCGTCTCTTGGGGATTGTACCAATCCCATATTTTTTTCCCCCCACAGTACCCAGTTTTCTAAACTCCAAAAACCAATCTGTCTTGACAGTTTTGTTAGGTTTTTTTTTTTTTTTTTTCTTTATTCTCAGAATAAACTGGGCAACGCCATCTCCTTGTAAAATGTATTGTTGACAATTTGGATCCTTTGTCCCTCGGGGCTTGTACCAATCCCATATCTTTTATTTTGTTTCCCCACAGTATCCAGTCTTCTAAACTGTATAAACCAATATGTTTTTCCATCTTTATTAGAATAACTTAAATAACACGGAATTTTGTATTTACCATCATTTTTTACAGCAATTTACTAATATTTTTTACAAAATAACAAGAGTGGTCACAGATACTGAACAGTACTAAACATAAATGATCGTCAAGATTCATTAATAACGTAATGACAAAGTTTAAAATTTATGCTCATTCCACTCCTGTCATGCCTAATCTTAAACCAGAAATCCTCTCAGCGAAATAATGTATACACCAGACCATCCGAAACACAAAACGTTAAGCGAATTGCGCTGAAGCGCTAAAAGTCTTGGGGTAAGAAGAGGTAAATTCGCATTCGGGAGGACGGCTCTTCGAATCCCCGTCCGGGCATCCAGATTTGGGTTTTCCATGGTTTACCAAATCACTACAGGCAAATGCCGGGATGCTTCTTTAAAAATGCCATGGCCAAATTCCTTCCCATTCCTTGCCCCCATCCTTTCCCTTCTCTAAAGACCTCGCTGTTGAGAGACGTAAAGCAGTTTAAAAAAAAAAAGAGGTAAATACCCAGATAGCGTTGGAAACGTATAAATGTGCAGTACAGCATCGTGCCTTTCACTTGCACTCTCGTGAGCTTAGTGGAAGGTTTCCGGACTTGCTTTTGGCTGTACGACATGAATTAACAGACTTCGAACTCTGAATGGTATTTGGCGCTAGACGCATGAGACATTCCATTTCGGAAAATTGTTCCTGAAATTTACATTCCTCGATGCACAGTGTCAAGTGTGTGCCGTTAATATGTGATTTCCGTTATTACAACCGTCATTGACAACGCAGTAGCCAACCACCTACAGTGACCGCGATCAGTCTGCGTCGAGGTGTCAGTGTTGAGAGACAGGAACGCTGCATCAAAGAACAGCAACACTCAATGTGGGACGTACGAGTCCGTGCTGACATTGCAGCGAATTTGGCGTTGATGGGACATGACAGTAGAAGACCGACGCAAGTGCCTCTGCTAATAAAGCGCCATCGGCTGCCGCGTCATTCCTGAGTTCGTGAGCGTATTGGTTAGACGCTAGATGACTGGGAAAAAGGTTGCATGGTCGGATGAAACACGACTGCAATTGGTAAGAGCTAATGATACGGTTCGAGTGTGGCGCAGACCCCCTGAGACCATGGACCTAGGATGTTAGGAAGACACTGTGCAAGCTGGTATTACTTCCATCCTGGTCATCATCATCATCCTCAACAGTTTCCAGCCACTGGCTGTGTCTGCTTCGTGCACAAGCCCCTCCGTTTCCATCTTTCTTCCCACCACCTCTCTGTCTCCACCTTGTTCCAGTCCCCTCCTCTCTTCCTTACACACTCCTCCACTCCTCTCAGACATCCATCTCTTGGTCTTCCTGGGTCGTTTACCAGGCATCTTAATTTCGTGGATTTTTCTTGGAATTTTCTGAACCTCTCTTCTCTTTACATGTCCATACCATCTCAGTTTGGTCCTCTCTATCATTTCCTGTAGAGGTTCCTCTTTTATGGTGTATCTAATCACTTTATCCTGTCCATTTTAGTAACTCCCATTCTACCTCTTAAAAACTTCATTTTGCATTCTTGTACCCTGCTGATGTCCCACTTCTTCATTTTCCATGTTTCAGCAGCATATGTCAAGATAGGCACATAGTATGGGTGATAAATTACTCTCTTGCTTCTCTGTGGCACGTCTATATTGCATATCAGGCCTCTAATGTTCCTTATAAACGTCTCTGCTTGTCTTCCACTTTCACTTATCTCGCCATCACTTCCCCCACATTCCTCTAATACACTCCCCGAGTACTTGAATCTGCTTACCTTCTTTAGTTGTTCGCCCTGCCATCACAATTCCAAGGGTTATCCTATTCTTCTTTCTGGTTGTTACCATGTACTCACATTTCTTCACATCAAATTTCAGGCCATATTCCTCCACACTGTCGTCTATACATCCAACTACCGTTGCACTTTATCTTCATCACCTCCCCAGATCATAAGATCGTCTGCAATAGCCATTACCGTCATGTTTTCCTCTCCCATCCTCACTGCTTTCTGCATTATATCATCCGTGATTACGATAAAGAAGGTGAGAAGGCACTTCCTTGTTTTAGTCCATTCCATTGATTCAGCCAATCTGTTCTTCCTTTCCCTATTTTCACATAGCTCACCCTTCCTTGCTACCATACTGGTATGGGCTGTATTTATACGGGATGCATTGGGATCTCTGGTAAAAATTAACCAACCAGTGACTGGAAATGATTATGTTCAGCTTCTTAGAGGCCACTTGCAGCCTTTAGTGGCCTGTATGTTCCCAAACAACGGTGGAATTTTCCAGGACGACAAAACGCCATGTCACTGGTCCAAACTCTCACGTTTGTTTTTAGGAACATTCTAGATAGTTCCAGCGTATGATTTTGTTACCTAGATTATAAGACATAAGTCAAATCTAACATATCTGGGACGGGATCGAAATCTCAAGTCATGCACAACTTCCTGCACCGGCTACACTTTCACAATTATGGATGGCTACAGAGGAAGCATGGCTGAATATTTCGTCAGGAGACTTCCTACGACTTTTTGATTCAATACCATGTCAGGTTTCTGTACTTCGTCGGTCAGAAGAGATACCCACACTATCGCATGACTTTAGACATTTCCGTGTATAACATACATAAGACAAACGCTGCGAGATATGAACAGGAAGAGGGCTCCGAAATAACAACAACAGTAATAATAATAATAGCGGAAGTTTTTTAACCAAGGGTTTCTCGATTTACAGATAAAATTCTGTTTAGACGTAATTAAACGGTGTATTTAGGTGGTTAACTTAAACTGAATTAAGCACGATAACCCGATAATGATATGTTTATATCTTAGTCTGTATCCAAAGTTCCTGATTTAGAATCCCGATTACCACAGAAGTTTTACTTCTTGCAGAAAATTTCTTTGCGAAAGTGACGCATAGCCTATTACAAATGCACCATGGCTCGCACGTCCAACAACTGACCATCCTTCCATTGACACACTAACAAGTACGCTTCCTCCGACAGTGTTCAACCAACCCACGGGTTTTAAACTAAGTTACTTTCCGAAGCATATGATTGACTTAAGCGTTAATTCTATTTTCATTAATCTGTCACCAGTGAAAAAAGAAGAGCTTATTTCAGTTGTGACAAGTATTCCCGGTCTGAACACGACAAGCGACCGGTTATTCTGTCACTCAGGAATTCCGATGTGTGGTTTACTAATTGCACGTATAATTAAACTCACACAACACATCAGACGCTCTCATAGGTTGCTACGAAACAGCTGTTAAACCCAATTAGTGTACCATTGAATAAATCAAACGGCCGAATGCATTTCCATTCGAACAGATATAATTTGGCAGCTGTGACGTTCTGTGGTGATTTATTGTTCATCTGACTGGTGACCTAGTTAGTGGAGATTCATAATTGATGATGGAAACTTTAAGTGATGAGAGAGCACAGTGAAAGACTTTAATATCGTCCAACTTCTTATATGAGCAAATTACCCGTAGTCTTCTAGACGAATGTTCGGACAGTTCCCGATTTCTGCTCAACATCTGCAGAATTCAAAAGCTAAACGACGCTAATCACGTGGAGCAGAAGTTACACCGTTCACAGAAAGACAACGACACTTTTCCGTAGCGGTCAGCAAAATGCTTTCGCTACCCTACCACAAGTGGTCTTGTAAACAGAATATTCGCAGCTATACATTCAAGTTAGACAGGGAGAAAAACAATAGGGAAAAAGTAAAATGCATTTTATGGGTAGAAGCGATTCATAACGAAGCAAAGACAAGAATCGCTGAGCAAAGAGGAAAAATATTTGTTTCCTTTTGAAGAATTCTACATTTACCACGAAGAGAGCTAGACGTTTGGCCCACATTACCGCCGTTGGTGAGCAGTATTTCGCTTGGCGCTCTTTAAAATCGTTCCACTGGTGTGAGTTACGTTTTCCAATACCAAGTTCCGACGCAGTGAACGAAATTATTAATTCTGATAATGCAAATATGGGGTTAAGATATGAGGCTACGACTGAGAATGGTATAGAGGCGTTAGTTTAGAAATAATACGAGAATTTTTACCAAGTCTTAACCTGATAAAATACACAGAAAAACACAGGAAGAAATAAATACTCCATAAAACTCCGAGGTAACTTACATTAATGTGAAGATGTATGCATCATTACAGCTGTGGAGTCCCTGTCAATAATACATTTAGTCTTAAAGTTTTTTAATGACGCAGTGTTTGCCTCTAAATTTCTCATTAAGATTGTTTCTGGCCTTAAGCCACGTGTACGCTGCTCTCTTGTAAAGGCAAAATTTTCTTACACTACAACCAGCTGAAGAGAATTGTTGATCAGTTTGATTAATGGGTACAAAAAGTATGTTGTCAAATGTGTAAAACTTATATGTGAGGAAGCCACAGTTGATCCGATAGATAAAAAGCAATTGCCGTAGACGTACGACACAGGAACTAACACGATAGTAAGTCATTTCCGCTGACTTAAGCCGAACCAGATACATAGATGCAAATGTCATGCCACCAAACGTCAGTGCGCGGAAGTCCGGGAAGCGAATTGTTAGCAAGAAAGATGCGCCACTGAAATGTTCACTGAAGTTCCCAAAGTCTTGGAATAGGAACAGCCAGACATCCATATGACAGTAGCACCGTGGCAGAAACGTGCTTGTGCAGCGTCGGAGCTTTCATTTGTTCTCTCGTGAGTTGTATGAAATGTTTTCTGACATAATCAGACACGATATGAATTAAAAGACTCTGAACGAGGAATGGTAGTTAGCGCAAGACGCTTAGGGCATTTTATTACGGAAATCAATCATGAATTAAAAATTCCTCGATTCACAGTGTCAAGAGAATGCAGTGTACATTTAATTTAGGTATTATGTATAACCATACGTCAAATAACAGCAACGCTCAGTGTGGGACGTATGACAGACGTGTCCATGTGAACAGTGCAGCTACATTTGGCGTTGATGCGATATGGCAGCAGAAGACCGATGCGAGTGCCTCTGCTAAGGAAACGCCATCGGCTGCAGTGACTTTCCTAATGAACATATCGGTTGGGACTAAAATTAAAAAGGCTGCGTGGTCAGATAATTTAAGATTCCAGTTGGTAAGAGCGGATGGTAGTGTTCGAATGTGGCACACATCGCATGAGGCCATGGACCCACGTTGTCAGGAAGGGATTGTGCAAATTGGCGGTGATTCCATGCTGGTATTGGCTGTGTTTACGTAGCATGGGCTGGGATCTCTGTTCAGATTGACTGGAAACGGTTATTTTCAGCTGCTAAGAAACTATTTGCAATCAATCATGGCCTTCGTTTACCAAACAAAGACGGACTTTTCCGGGATGACAATCCTCCGTGTCACATGGTCTAAATGGTTTACAGTTGGTTTGATTAACATTGTGGGCAATTTCGGCTAATGATTTGGCCACCTAGAACGCCGATGATGATTCGAATAGAAAAAGTCAGTTCATGCGCAACATCCGGCAGCAGCAATACTTTCGTAATTATGGAAGAAATGTGGTTGTTTCTTCAAGGGACTTCCTATAACATGTTGAGTCGATGCAAAATCGTGTTATTATTATTATTATTATTACTCTGCGATTCACTAAAAGTGTGTGGCGGAGGGTGCATTGCACCTATCGAAAAGAGTTATGGTTTGGAAGGGTTATAAGAGATGTATGGCAATTCGTCTGGGAAAACAAAGTTACACAATATTTCTGAAGGTATCACTTAACTTTTGGCGCTTCAGTGTAATTTCCCGCAGAATGATGGAGTTATTTTGGAAATTCCTGAGGCAGCCGTGCGTTTTGTATGGAATAGCCTTTCATGTTGGCCTGAAGATGATTACCTTCAATCTGAGAATTTTCATGGGGAAAAAGAAAAAGGGAAGGCAAGTTGGACTACGAGACAGTCTACACTGGTCGTTGTGTATTCGGTTGTTCTGCGGACAATAGCTGCCAATATTTAGATGTAAGGTGTTTCATAAAGAGAATATTACGATTTCATGTTGTTATTGCAACTGTTCTTTCTTTATACTCGTGTCAAGTGTTTTCCAATAAAGCTTAATGTTGTAAACCTGTGCTGTGGACTGGATTTCCCTTCAGGGCCCGGAAATTCATTCGAATGTTGGGTATACTCCTTGATCATCTAACTTCTCTGTTTTTTAAAGCAAAATTTTTTTGAAAGCCTTTAAAACATTCAAAGTGTAGCTGCATGCCTGTACTGCTATCAGAAACCACTAAATAACTATATACTTCAATTACTTTATTTTTCTAAAGTGTCTATGAGTGCCTATCCGGCTTTCTCTTGTGAAATCAGACTGCAAATGATTAGTTTAAAAGTTATGTGAAGTTGAGTAGGTGAATCACTTAATCAAGAGTTGTTTTATTGTTCTTCTTAAAACTATTTTTCAACAACATGAACAATTTCTGAGAAGGTACATATAGTGCTACTTTAAATTGTCGCATTTCTTACTTTTTCTGTGCACATTACGTTCATAACAATAATTTTCATACGAATAATATACAAATAGTTCTTCGTACACAAAAATCTGTAATTTGTGTCCTGGAAAATTAATTGAGGATTTAGGCCATATGTCTTAATGTTCGTTTTGATTTTTTTTAAACTCAGAACCCCATCTAAACACAGAAGATTCAGCGCTACTAACGGTTTGTTGTTGGACTGTGCCAAATGTATTTATTGCTAAACATTCTTTTCATTCATCTAGTCGGGAGTAATTTCACGATCTTAAAAAAAGTCATGCGTTCTTTTTAAACAGTTATTTTATTTGAAATAATCATAAATAGCCACTTATATTCACCGCAGTATGATAATCGGATGTTCATATTTACACTTTTTAATAATTTATATGCTTTATACCTCGTCGACGTCTGGTCAATAGAGGCAGGAGGGAATCACAGGCATGGAAGGGGAATGAATTCACTCACGGTTTCTCAAGAAAGATCCTGCCAATCGTCGGAAGCGATTTCGGATTTTTATTTATTGGTGGGATGGGATTGGGGACAAGGAACGGGAAGGAATTCAGCCATGGCCTTTTTGAAGGAAGCTTCCCGGCATTCGGCTGGAGTGATTTGGGGAAACTATGGAAAACCCAAATCTGGGAGAACGGAGATTCGAACCCACGTCCTACCGAATGCGAGGCCAGAACGTTAACCGTTCACCCACCATGCTCGGTGCGATTTCGGGTATGCATGGAAAATAGTACCCGGAGACCAGACGACAATGTTACTTCTCACTCACTGTGGAGGTTTTTTTGAAGTTCGCGATTATCGTTAACGATTATACACTACTTCTACAGAATTAAAACTTTATTCATTATGACTCAAGTTTTACAGAGTAGTGATGTTTTCTGAACGTTTCACTTAAATTGTCCTCAAATGAGAAATTATAGCTTTGAGAGTTGAGTCAAATTTAACGTGCGCAGACATAGACAGAGGATTGCGCACAGTCGAGTTTGAATAATGTTCCTGTGACTCTGCATCCGACATTGATGTGAATACCTGAAACGTAATTAAGCACACCTGTCATGTAATTATAAACTTGTAATTGAAATCAATAAACTACAAATGTCATGTTACGTTCGTACTCAGATTTAATTTCTCATCAAAGATGAAACTGGCCTAGTAATAAACTGAAAGTGCTGATACGAGGATAATCGTTGTGGATGTATGGTTTTTATTAGCATCATTATGATTACTAATTACTCGACTTGGAATTTCTCTACGTGCCTACATTTGCATTAATTTAAATTCTTTTTCTGTTTGAGATCAATTGTTCAGCAACTTGCTCCATAAATATGCCACTTCCTTTATGCATGAAATTAATTGTTGTCTTATGGTCCTGATCATATCTTCCTTTTTACATAAGACTATTAAGTTTTCTGCGAATATCCATTGCCAATATATAACCAGCACTCTATTTACCAAGATCTTGGCTTCCAATGAACCACAAACCAACTCTTTTTATCATATAAATTATGGATTGTGTTGTACAGTAATTTACACAAACAGATCTAGCTGCCCTCTTCGATCCTGAAACTCCTGTTTTGGTACCCACAATGTCGTTCCCGTACTAACACACCATATTCTAACAGCGATTGAAACGATAAGATATTAATTTCAAATACCACGAAATATTGTTGACATTACACTTTGCTATTTCATTCATTTGTTGGTTGCTTTGTATTGGCCTAGTTGCTGATCATTAACATCAGTGTTACCGAGCGTGGGGGGTGAACGGTTAACGTTCTGGCCTCGCATTCGGGAGGACGCGGGTTCGAATCCCCGTCCGGGCATCCAGATTTGGATTTTCCGTGTTTTCCCCAAATCACTACAGGCGAATGCCGGGAAGCTTCCTTCAAAAGGCTATGGCCGAATTACTTCCCGTTCCTTCTACCAATCCCATCCCGCCTCCAATGACCTCGCCGTCGAAGAGGCGTAAAGCCCGAGCAAAAAAAAAAAAAAAAAAAAAAAAACCTCAGTGTTGGAATAATTTAAAAAATAAACGTTCAGAAACACTTTTGATATAACTTCAGTAAACTCAGAAGCTGCAGCATTGACATATTAACCATCACAAAGTGAAGAAGCTTCTTTAAAAATTCTATCATACTTCTTCGCTTATAACAAACTAGAAAAAAATACGCGGAAACTTAGTGATTCCAAAGGAGGCAGCGGTATATGAGAAGTACACGGAAAGAAGTGACCAGCGAGGTGCATACGTTCCAAAGAACACAAGTCCTTCCTTTTAAATCCTGAACTGTGCATTCTTCGTGTATTCTAATCGATGCCATGCTATGCTAGCTCAATACAGTACGACTATTTATGAAAGGACAGCGTTGTTTTACGAAATTTTTGCAGGTGGAATGTAGGTTGACAAAGTCACTTTAAATTTCCTTTTTTATAACGGTAAAGGATTTGTTAAACTGCTTTATTTTCTTTCTGATAGTGGTTATACGTGACTTCACCCGCGTTCTTCCAGCTAATTTGTATCCCACACTTCACCCAGGTCATGTATGGTTACCGAGCGCACAGGTAGTTTGCATCAGCCTATTTTTTTCATTCTAAATGCAATAGGAATGGAAATGTTTGCAATGAGAAGCGGGAAGACGACAGGCAGGTGCAGGGTGAGCGGAATACTGAAAAAAGATGAAGCACTAAAACGTAATTTTTTAAAAACAGTGCATCGTAGGGCGTTGAAACATGGTTTCTGGTCTCCCTCCAACGTTGTTCCACTTTTGCCACTAGTGTAAAGACCCTTAAAACGACAGTTGTACGGTCTTACTACAGCAACTTGTAATTGGGTAATTATCAATCGGCATTAGAGATAATTGACAGTGTGGCATCTGTTATCGAGATCAAGCCTGTCCAGTGTTACACGCCTAATCGAGAGTAAAACTGTGTAAAATTTGGTCATTAGCGGGGAACAGTGTGGATTTGTGTGCGAAACAAATACACAGATTGTAGTGTTGTTTTTTTTGTTTTTTTTTTTTTTTTTTGTATAAAAATTTCGAAAATTAGCTCAACCGCGACGTAAAGATTTAATCGTAAGAATGCTATGCTTTCAGTTTGTACTGTTACGAACAGAATAATGGAGACAACAAGATAAAAGAACGTTTTACAGGACGCCAAGAAATTGGAATGGATGGAGTGGTTTGAGTATTTTTGAAAGAATTTAAAAATTGAAATTTGTAGATGGCAAACGTAGGAGGGTGCAGGAAAGCGGGAAGATAGGTGGAAATTGCCACCGGAACGTGCGCTCCATTGCAATTTAATTAAATCAAATTAAATTAAATAAAGAAAAGAATGCAGTGGCTGGAGCGTGTTATGAGTATGGGGCAGGGCCGGCGTTAGGGGGGGTTAAGCGGGGCAAAAGTACCCGGGGCCCGGGCCTGGGTGCCTGGGTGCCTAAATAAATAGAAATCAAACACAAATTTTAAATTCTGCACCAATAATTTTAAACATTTTTGTATTAAAATTTTGTGAGTTATCCAAAAAACCAAAGTGTAAAGTAAAAATATTTTCGGGGTGTGTGGGGGGAGGGGGAAGCGGGCCTAAGATCACTTACCCGGGGCCCGAGAATCGTAGCGCCGGCCCTGGTATGGGGGAAGGGAGAATGCTGAAGTTGAACAGTGGGAAGGGAAGGAGACCAATCGGAAGACCACGGGCAAGATACATGGTCCAAGTGAAGATAGACGTAGATGCGAAGGGAGTTGTTTGAAGACAAGTGGTGAAGGAAACATCTTGGGAAGATCGCTATACATGGAAGAGCATGTGGTGATACACTAGCAACCCCTTAATCCTCATGTGATTCAGCCTTAGAAACAGGCAACTGTTAGAATTTAACACCCAGCTTCACCTCTAGATACTGTCTGAGGAGTGAACCTGTCTAGACCGCTTCAAGTTTCACTACTCCAAATTCTCCAACCGGTCTGCCGTGTGGCCCGCAGCCAAACGAGACACACTTCTTGTGAATGTTGACAAGCTAGTCGCAACTGGGGGCGTAGCTCAGATGGTAGAGCGCTCGCTTAGCATGTGAGAGGTACCGGGATCGATACCCGGCGCCTCCAGAACATTTTTAAATTTTGATTAAATAAGTATTCAGACTCTTGTTAAACGTTCTTTTGAATTGATTTTTTTTCTGCTATGATTTGGAGCGTGTTAAATTTATGGTCGTCATGATTCTTTCCCTTGAGTGGAACACCAGTGGAAGGAGGATACGAGGCACCGACCAGCTTATATAAACTTAGGTCAGACGCTTTAGGGAAGAAAGAAACTGCACAGAAATGCGGATCACTGTTGTAGTTATTTGCCATACCAAAGACCCACATTTCAAAAACATTAGAAATATTTCAGCTGCAAAAAAAAAAAAAAAAAAACACGAAAAGCAATTAAAGCTGAATTTCTGAACGCAGGGTAAAGGTGTGAAGCCGCATACTCCGGATTATTAGGCACGAGACAGTTTGTTCATTTTTTGTAGCATAAATTCCTTGAGGTATCTCAATGGAGGCTAAAATCTTCATTATATATCCCGCCGGTTTTCCTGGTGCCGAACGTACTATCCTGAACCCGGTAGCGTAGGAGAAGACTTGGCTACCGGTTCAAATTTGACCCAGGGTTTGGTTGGTTTTGAATTAGTGTTGTGTTCGTCAGTAGTTGTACTACACACTGAAAGTAAAAAACCGCTTGAAATGGATGAGTAAAATGCAAATCGGTAATAATAATTTAAAAACTCAGGAGCTAGGTGTATGACGGTGAAGACAAATTGCCATTTTCAAAAATAAATAAATAAATAATAATAATAATAAAACTTTCATTGTTATCAAAAAGACGTATCGTCGTGTTAGTTGCACCATTAACTGTCAAAGTAATTACTATAATCTTCTGACTTTTGGACATAAATGCATTACTGAATGAATGCCATTTGCAAAAATAAATAAATAAATAATAATAAAATTTTCATTGTTATCAAAAAGTCGCATCGTCGTGTTAGTTGCACCATTAACTGTCAAAGTAATTACTATAATCTTCTGACTTTTGGACATAAATGCATTACTGAATGAATGAGTGTAAAAACAACTCTTCTGGCAATGAAGTGGCTGTGCTCACAGCAATTTGGGTTATAATTTTCAGTAACGACTTCACAACTGCAAGACACACTGTATCTACCGTAACGAGACTGATACGCGTTTTATGAGAGCAGATTTCTATTTGTACATACCGGGTAGGGCTTGATCCCAGCCCCCGCGTACGAGCCTCCTAACAAATGTTTTTTCAGCAATTTTCCGTATCCGTCAAGGGGAACGCCGGGGTGGTCGCCAATCTCCACCCCTAAACTACACATTTCACAAATAAAGAAAATACACTTATAACACACAGAACATGGTTACAGGTTTTGCAGATAGATGGCAACACTTCATTCCCCCATTAGTACTCAGTACAACCTGGCAGTAGGTATAAAACCCTTGGCCCAGCAAGAGCATGCGACCGTAAAATCGAAAACTCCAAATTTACTTTTGATATTGGAAGAAAAAGTTGGAAATACTCTCATTATTTTTCTGTCATTTATAATTCGCAAAATTAAAAATAGACTAATTAGCTGACAGTATGATCTATTGTCCAACGAATTCTTTCGTTTTTTCTTAAGAAAAGCGATTAAAAATTCAATGTCGCTCAGCAGGCATATCACAAAAGACTAAAAAGTGTATGAGCAAGGTTCGAGTTTCAAATTTCACGAAAGTTGTCGGTGCTGAACGTTTTCACAGACCCACTCAGACTGGTATGATGTTTGCGCTATTGGGTAGGAAGCGAGAGAATTTTTTCCTGGAAAAGAATGTTTGGAGAGAGATGCTAATCACGATATCTTCATTTAAGCTGTTTTTGGGGTTTTAGGATGCGCATATGTCGTGACCGCGAGTGTTCTTACATAAAAATAAATAAAATCACGGTAAACTGACAGATATATGACTGATTGGAAGCACCCGTGAGTAGAAAGTCTTTGTTTCCATCATATCTCCCTCAGGAAGTACACTGTTTCTTCAAGGAATGTAAGCTCCAGACTTCAGTCCTAAAGGACAAGTGTATCTAGGGACGTCCTGGTTGCAGAGGTGCCGCTGTTTTCTTGACACGAAGATATGCTCCTCGTAATTCTTTCACCTTCTGCTTAATGTTTAAGATAACGGTGCAAGATAGGTAACAGGCCATTCCGAGTGAACACGTTCATATTTCTCTCTCCTCTGTTGGCAATGCGCCGCCTACACTTGGCACAGGCCCATTACTCGCTATATCTTACCTGTTGAGCGCTGGAAATTCAGCGCTCCAGTGACACTGCGCACAAGTTGCGTCTGTGGAATTATGCAGCTTGTGTGGACTTTCCGAGCGGAATGACGTAATGCTGGTGTCACCGTCCTCCCGTCACTTCGTGTCCAGGGTCGGGCAGGGTTGTTTTTATAAAAGTGGCCTACTCGGTTTGAATTAACTAGCAAGCACCGTGCTTCAAAATCATTGCTACTGAAATACTCTAAATATTTCTGTAGTTAATTTGAACGATAGCCGTGGTCGCGGTAGATCTGATTACAGTGAAATCGTAAAACCACCAAACGTCGTATTTTTATTCTTATTCCTACTTCTGTCTGGGCATATTGCATGTTTACTTTGCGTCCCTTCAAGCAACTCTAACACCTTAGTACCATCTCCTCCGTTCATTCCATTATTTTTTTCATTCCTTTATTCTCTTTTTTTGTTAATAATCTGGTTAGTAACGCATTAATTATTGTAGTCTACTGTCATTATTATCAATTTTCATATACTTCATAAGTTTTATCTATTTTTTATTTATATTCAAGTCCATTATTTCTACAAATTCTTTGTTCTTACTATTCAGTATTTTTTTTATATTTTCAGCAAATCGCAGCATACTTATTGATTCTCCCTTAACTCTTCCGAAACATTTAAATTTCCACTTAAGATAAATGATTTCTTCCTCTACAAATAGGTTGATTTTAAGCGTAGATATACCAAACTAATCCTAATATCTCTTTGGACTGATTCTTGTCTTTCGTGCTTACTATAGCCAATTCTTTCTCATATAGATTATAAATAATTCAACAATTTGTATTTTATAGACTTGAATTCTTTCTAATTTTAAATATCTCGTTCAATCTAACATTTTCTAAAAATTTTGTAAGGTCATAGGCGTCATAAATGTACTTGTTTTTCTTACTAAACCCAAATTCATCTTAATATAAAATCAATTTTTCTTTGATTTATTCTTCTACACACTATCCTGGTTTGTAATTGTGAAGAATATTACTTCAAACAAACTGAACCACAGTTTTCTAATAAGTCATCTTTCACTTTCTTGAGAAGAGCGAATTTAAAAAAATTATTAAAAATTTGGATACTTCCTTGATTCTTTATATTTTGTTATCAGTTTGAACAATTGTTTAGCTCATCACTTGTATATATATATTTCAGCTGTTCTGAGATAATTGTATCAGTCACTGCTGCATCATTTGAATTCGTATTTTTTAAAAACGTCAGCTTTGCCGTACTTGAAGTAGGAGCTATTACATCATGAGTATAAAAATCTTTCACTAGCCCTAATAAAACATTCTTTCCGTAGGTTAGGTCTTTGTTCCAAGCAGAAAAGAGCTCACACACGAACACTTTTAATAAGAAGAAAATTGAGCAAAATGTCTTTGTTTTTTATTTTATTTTATTTCCCCATGAATACTGTGTAACATATGCTACCACCCCAATTATGAAATTAATTTAAATATTATTTTGTTGATTGTAATTAATTATCATTTAAATATTGATTGTAATGATGTACATGAGCTCGAGGAAGTCTACAGATTAACAAACATTGTCAGTGGGTAGTATATCTTTGAAAAGACTGAGATAGAAAATCTTTGGTCTGATGTGAGAGATTCTAAAAGAAAAAAACGAAGGAAGGTGTGTGTGTAAAAAAGCTGTAGGTGTTGGACTGTGTCGCAGTAACATTATATGAATGTATAGTAGTTCGAGAAGTGTTGACTATAATTGTATTTTGTTTTGGTTGACTATTTATTAAAAAACAGTTGAGAAAATACGTTAACAACTTGGTGTTGTAACTTATGTAGAATTAGCGACCATTTGATGAGCTATTTTATTACCATTGAATATCTTTAAATATTTTTAAAAAAGGTGACCTCTACTCTGTGTACGTGGATCAAAAGACGACTTATTTAGGGCCACGTCGCCATAAGATCTATACTGTTTCGAGCAAGATAATTAATGGGATTTGCTTGACTTCGATTGGATGAATTTTAACTGTTTGGAGGTTACAAGTGTTACTAAGAAAAAACGATCGGTTTCGAACATAGGTGACGTCGACAAACTAGGAAGCCTGAAATTTCACCAAATTTTAGTGATACCACCTTTCTGTAACGTACGAACATAACATTAATGTAACGAATATTATATGGTTCGAAACAAGAAATTTTCAGAATACTCTCGTACGTAATACGAATCCGCATCATTTAATCGCTTATAATATGTTTGCGCCTGCTTCTAAGCAACCACGGAAGCAGTACTGTACGGCGGACTGCTTGTCAATCCGGCGTGGAATTGGATTGCTCCTAATCCTACTGATCCAATTATTGGAGAATGAAACCCAATGTTTTATTTAATGATACCAGATAATACTTCTCAACGAAACGTTAGTTAGTAGGTCGCAACTTGTTGCACAGAAACCGATAGCTATAATATGATAATGAAGTGTACGCCGAAATATAGAATTTGGGTCTTGAAATAGAAACAATCTCAACTGCACTTTCAGCCACTGACTTCTACTTAAGGACCTCACCTGAACGTATTTGAATCAATTAAATGCCTAAAGAACCACTGTACAACTAATTTCTAAATGAATTATGAGACTACGTCGAGTGGAATCTTCCGCTTCACACTAAAAATTAGTTGAAATTCCATATTATCTGTTGAGCTGAGAAAACAATCCGAGCGTGAAATAAACATGGGTAACGTTGCTACGATACGGTAAGCTCAGTTAGTAAATACCATTTCTTTTATTTTTTCTGCAGAAGAATATTTTGTGAAGTTAACTGAAAACCATATAACTTAGACTTTTATTTTTACTTATTCAGGCTTACTGCCTAAACAACTGCGGTTTCAATTTTCTTTTTCTTCCCACCAGTGATATGATAATGTCGTATCTTTCAATGCTTAGCTGATATGTTCATATCCCGTTATGACCGATATGGTCCATACAAATGAACGCAGTTTATCTCGGCGTCGTATATTTATGAATGTTACTCGGGAAACAAACTGAGTAATACCATTACGGCCAATAGTGTGTACTGTTGAGTCGGCCATTTATTATCTGGTTCGATACCTAACCTGGCTGTTATCACCAACTGTGTGAAGATGTCTTCACCATGTGAAAAACTCGGCGGGATTTATTGTCATAGTTAAAGGATTTCGCCTGCGTCAACACGATTTGATGGTGAGCTTTGATATGGTTTCCCTCTTCACCAGGGTTCCTCTGTGTGATACGCTGTCTCTACTACAACAGCACTTCGAGCCCAGGTTAGCTGAGTTGTTCAGCCACGCATTGCAATCGTCGTACTTCTTGTGTGATGGGCACTACTATGAACAGATCGATAGAGAAGTACCGAGCGTGGTGGGTGAACGGTTAACGTTCTAGCCTCGCATTCGGGAGAACGCGGGTTCGAATCCCCGTCCGGGCATCTAGATTCTGGTTTTCCATGGTTTCCCCAAATCACTCCAGGCGAATGCCGGGATGCTTCCTTCAATAAGGCCATGGCCGAATTCCTTCCCGTTCCTTGTCCCCAGTCCCATCCCGCATGACCTTAGCTGTTGACGAGGTATAAAGCTGTAAAAAAAATAGAATAATAATGGGCAATCCTTTGTCATCTGTGGTAACTAATTTCTTCATGGAAGATTTTGAGGAGAAAGCGTTGACAGGTGCTCCTATGGAGCCAAGTGCTTTTTACGTGGATGATACATTTGTCTTTTGGCGCCATGGTAGAGACGACACTGATAAGTTTCTCCTTCACCTGAATAATATCGACACAAACATCCAGTTCACGATGGAGGTGGAAAACGAAGGCTGCCTACCCTTTTTGGACATTCTTATTGAAAAGAAATCCGATGGAACTTTAGGACACACTGTGTACAGAAAGTTAACACACACGGACGTGTAACTAAACGCGCGCAGTTATCACCATCCGGCACAGTGCAAGACAATGCAAACTACTCTAGACCACAGGGTGCGGCAATATGTGATGATGACAGCCTACCTAGTGAATTAGAACATTCACGTCATACCTTCAGACAGAATTGGTGCAGTGAACATCAGATACAATTGGCATTCCGGAAAGTGAGACACAGGCCTATAAACCGTGACAATATTCCATACGATCACTTAGACTTTTTGCAGTACTCTGGCGGCACAACATCTAGGATTGGAAGGGTTCTAGCAAGGAATGGCATTAGGACCATTTCCTCCCACCACCTAAACTAAGGAACATTTTGCGCACTCCATAGGATGACCTTGCCCTTCGAACACCGGGAGTTTATAGCATTCCATGTGAATGCGGAAAGAAGAACATCGACCAGACGGATAGATGTATTAAATAAAGTTGTTTGGAACATGCCTGACATGTTCGCCTGGAGCAAAAAGGATAAATCCGAGGTGGCTGAACATAGTTTGGAAGAAGGACATGGATTCCATTTCGAATCCACCCAGGGGCTGGCACATGCGAAAGGCTTCTGGGACAGCGTCATTACAGAAGCGTTTGAAATTCGCCTAGCGTCTGATCGGGTTAACTGGGATTACTAACTAAGTGATGCGTGGATTCTTGTTACTGAGGCTGCTCGTCAGCAACACTCAGTGTTTTGTGATCCGCGGGCGTCTAATGAAATCTGAGATGTTGCTAAGCGACGTAACAACGTCTGTCGTTGCCATGACAGTTTGTAAACAACGTGCTCTAGGCAAACTTCAAATCTAACGACTACACCTGAAGATGATGATGGACATTTATGTCGTCGAAATATTGTGTATAAATCATAGTATTATTCGATTTGTTTCCCGAGAAACATTCATAAATGGTCCATATAGTTGAATACTTTGTCCTCCACTCGATTTGTCCTTTAAGTTGCGCCTTTTACTGAGAATTCATGATACTCTCTTTTCGTAAGATACTTTAACGAACTCCCCCGCAATATTTCCAGAATATTTCAATCTTTTACTTCAGCTGTCCATTGGAATCTTGATACCCTTCTATGGTACAACGTTCCTAAACCTTAAAACCTTATTCTATCTGGTTTCGCAAAACTTTGACTTCATTATACATTAATGGTTGACATAAAGGTTTTTTCTGTCTCCTAGAGCAAAGATAGTTGCTAAAAAGAATTCTCTTTCTAGTGTAGCAAATCTCTTTTCGTGGCTTTTACTCCTCGACAGTACGTTATAACTTTATTTCCTGAGTAAACAATTATTTTAGACTCTTTTGCTTTGATACCTAATCCATTCTAATGATTTAAACTGCACTTCATAACATTTGCGGTATTGGTAGCACGGCACCAGGAAATAAATCTTCCATATATATATATTATGTAGACAGGTCCGCATTCATAGCTCAGACAATGGCTACTGAATAGATTCTGATTGCGTTTTGACCGTCTGAAAGCGAAATGTCTCACTTAAAATCTGTGGATTGTGTTATGATTTTACCTGCCGCTGGAGTTGAATATGAAAATCTAATATTTTATCTCATCATTTCTAGCGCCATATTTCATAAGTTCTCAGGAAGATATCCGACTTAAAAATAATATGACACCTCAGGTATCATTATCCTAATGTTCTTGGACATTCACTTAAAATAAATCTAAGGTTAAATATTATAATTTTTTTCAATCTATACTTGTGAAAAATCGATTAAACTGTAATGGCTAAATAGCTGCGTGCATTAAGCTGTCAGATTCCAATGATAAAGTAATTAGATTTGATTCTCGCTCAAGAAATTTATATCGCTACTATTACTTTGTAGAGTTATAAACTTATTTTTAGACTAATTCAATACTGTTGTTCATACCAGGAACATTTCCCAAAAGCAGATTTCGAACTATACTAGACATTTTTTAATTCGTTGTTGTTGTTGTTGGGGTTTTAATTCGTCTACACACCTAGGCATACGCGGGTGAAACTGGTGGCAAAAGTTTTATATGACTAATTACCGTTTATCAAAGTCGATAGGCAACAAAAAAATAAGCCGCATTGCGTGGGGCGGATCAATGCAGTTTTAAGTGGAGTGGGATAGATGAACCGGAAGAACGTAAGCAGATGACCCTTTCTTTGGAGTCTGCCACTCATTACCACAACGAATGACGATTAATTAGCTTGAATTCTAGAGACACATTTCAACATTCAACAGCAAACTTCAGACCGTTATGGCCATATCTACTTGCCACTTTAATTTTTGCACATGAAAGTAGTCAAATGTCAACTTGAAGGGCACAGGCAAACGAGTCATGCGGAAAGCGACGACGGGGAGGCAAGGTCACGCAGACTGAACACATTGTCACCCCATTTTACGGATCCCATGCTGGCACAGTTTTTACTTTAACAATCATGGCATTCACCTATACTGCTATCGTGAAGCTATTGAAAACTGTAATCTGGATTGCTGGACTGGGCATTGATCCTCCATCTTCCAAAATGTCCAAACCGAATGTTGACCGATCAGAAACCATGCTCGTTTGAAAGATCCAATCCCAAAAGGATAAGAGTCCTATTGCTGTCTGTATGCGGTCATATCATGCGAAGAGGTGTAGAAGAGCCAATCAAGAAAACCTGGGGGGGGGGGGGGGGGGGGGAGGGGTTCCTGTGGGAGGAAAAAGATCCAGGGAGACCGAGGATAAGGTTGAATGATATAGTGAAGAAGGACCTCATGAACTTAGGACTGAAAGAAGAGGACACTGTAGAACGGGAAAGGTGAAGGAAACTCATCAAGGCAGCCGACCCCTAATGTTGAGAAAATATGGTAGAGAAGAAGAAGATTGCCGTCTGTATGCCTGCCTGTACACGACTCTAATTCTTAGATTTCATATTTCCACGAATTACGCGTTTTTTTAACCCAAAATCGAATGACGTATTTAAAAATTTGTATAAATATATCCTAGAATGACTTCAAGGAAGTAAAGAGGGTTGTGAGGTGTAGATGCTTACAGCTTGTCAGTTACAGCCCGTTCACTTACAAGAGGCGGCTCAAGGTCAGTTGGCTCTATCCCCACTCTGCTGCCCTTACTCCTACTATTACCATTACTCCTCGATTCACTAAAAGTGTGTGCACCTATCCGGGAAGGTAATGGTTTGGAAGGAATCTACGGATATGGCAGGAGGCGCCATGGGCTATTGTAAGGAACCATCCCAGCATTCGCCTACATGCGAAGGGGAAGTTTACCATTCGCCTATCTTAACACATCTACGGCTCGGTTAGGTAGGAAGGGAGGGGGCGGTGAGGTTTGAGCAGGGCGTGGGGAACAAAATATTTAGCCACCAGTTTGGGGAGAACTTAAAAATAAAGGCATGAGTGGCCGTGAAAGTTGTTAATTTTAGTTAGAAATTCTATATCAAAAACGCTATTATCCTGAAACTTGGAATCTGTCTGTATTTAAATAAACAATACTAAATAGATAGCTTGTAATGTTCAAGCAGAAGTTTTTATGTTATGATTACTTTGCAATGTATTATTACTGTTTCATTGAATATGCTCAATATTTATCGTATACTGAGTCCTAAATGATGAGGTAGGTACTAATTATATTATATTTGATCCGATCTGAACGATTGCACAAGCTGTGTCAGCGGCAACGTGGTGCGGCATCGGATGGCCGCGAGCTGATTCAACTACCTAACCCGAAACAATGTCATAAATTGATCTTTTTGCTACGCAACTTCCGTCTGATCTACTACATGGCAGATATGTATTTAGGCCATTAGAGTATGAATTCGTAATTGCTCAAGGCACGTCTCACAGTTGCCAATTTTTAGTTCTTCTAGGCATAGAGGTCATTAAGGAATAACCGAACTTAAGTTAATGTAACGTCATATCCGTCAGAAGTCAAATAAATTTTACACAAGCATAAATTTTGTTGTTCTATTTACTAACGTGTCATTTCTGGAAATCATCGCGGCATTGTTTTAGGCTGACGTGAAAAAACACTTTAATATCTTTTTCGCTTGCACCGTTGTACTTGAAATGCTAGGCCGAAATAGCAAGCCTCATCTTTCCCTTGTAATATCTTTCTCTCCTTGTTCACTGACCATTCCCCAACATTGGTCTGACTCACTTCCAAGTCTGCTTCCAAGCGCAGACCACGCCCAACGGTAGCGAGTTGTGGGTCAGGGAAAGTAGATTCCCAATGTATACTGAACAGAGCTGCGTCTGATATCTGGGGGCGTAGCTCAGATGGTAGAGCGCTCGCTTAGCATGTGAGAGGTACCGGGATCGATACCCGGCGCCTCCAGGAAAATGTTTTGTTTTCTGCAATGAAGATACTTGAAAAAGAATATTCAGCGAACATTTAACAAAGTCATGACTTAACAAAGGACAGTAAAAGATCTTTTAAAGTCCCTAACAGTCAATAGCAGTTATCATTCAACATCCTAATACTGTTTGTATACTTGAAATAGTCAGAATACTTCAAACTGTATATAAAGAACACTTAAGAGCATTCGCCATCTGAGATACGTTGCGAAAGGACCTTCCAACATTTGTTACTTAGGTGGAACAGGCAATGGTACAATCTTCATAATCACCAAATTGTATGCCAAATGCTTGAGCTGAATCTGAAATCTTAGGACAGGGCGTAAGAAATGGAACCATGAGACAGTAGACAAAGAGATTGTCCTGTTCTATATGGCCTGATGGCCGTTGTGATCATTTTGGAAAAATCAAATCTGAAGGACAATCACCGAGTTTCAGCCTCTCTTTTCTTTTATCCGAATTTACAATACGATTAACGCATTAAATTTAACGCAATGTCAATTATGTCGTCTATATTACACGACCAAAATAATGTCACTAGCCAAGGAGGAAAAATAAATGGTAAGAATCCACCCCGGTATTAGAAGTAAACAGGGTAGTTCCTGTGATGGGGTTACATCCCCATAGTTATCAACAGTGCTCTCATGTTAGCTTTCAATAATTTTCTTTAGTTGAAGTGGAGGGAAGGAAAATATATAATTCCGGACTACGCCGTTCAGTTATACTTGGTTGCAACAACTGATAACAATGCAGTTCAATGCAGTTCATTAAAACCCCTCTGAAAGGAGCTCAACCGAGGACGAATGGAATGCATTAAAGACCGAAATAATGAAAGCTGGTAAAGAAACATTAGGCTTTAGGGAACAATCTGCCCGAAAACCTTGGATCACAGAAGAAATTTTGTAGCTGATGGATCAGAGGAGAAGGTACAAAAATGCTCAGGATGAAGCAGGAAGAGAGCAGTACAGGCAATTTAGAAATCAAATAAATAGGAAATGCAAAATAGCAAAAGAAAAATGGCTACAACAAAAGTGTGAAGAAGTAGAAAAGGAAATGGTCGTAGGTAAAGTAGATGTTGCCTACAGAAAGATCAAACAGAATTTTGGAGAAATGAAGAAAAGAGGTATGAACATTAAAGCTGCCGATGGGAAACCTCTTTTAAGCTCAGAAGATAGAGCTAACCGATGGAAAGAATACATTGAGAAACTTTATGATGGGGACGACTTGAACAATAGTGTAATGGAAAAGGAAGATGATGTTGACATTGATGACTTAGGGGATCCTGTTTTGAGGACAGAATTTAATAAAGCTCTGAATGACTTGAAAGCAAATAAGGCAGTTGGAATTGATGAGATCCCTGCAGAACTTCTTAAATCCCTAGGAGAGGAAGGAATCGAAAGATTATTCAAGCTGATATCCAAAAGTTATGAAACAGGAGAAATTCCAACTGATTTTAATAAAAATATCATGTTCACACTTCCAAAGAAAGCACAAGCCGACAAATGTGAGAATTATCGCACCATTAGTCTAACATCACATGCTTCAAAATTACTGACCAGAATAATATACAGAAGGATGGAAAGGGTAGTAGAAGAGATAGTAGGTGAAGATCAGTTTGGGTTTAGGAAAAATCGCGGTACAAGGGAAGCAATTCTGTCTTTAAGATTAATACTTGAAGGGCGGATCAAGATAAACAAAGATACTTTTATGGCATTTGTTGATTTAGAAAAAGCTTTTGATAATGTTAGATGGGACAAGATGTTCAAAATTTTAAAGAAGTCAGGTCTAAAGTATCGAGATAGAAGAATCCTCTATAAACTATATAAGAATCAAGTGGCTGTAATAAAAGTAGAGAATCACGAGAGACATGCATCGGTTAAAAAGGGTGTGAGACAAGGTTGTAGTCTATCCCCGTTAATATTCAACTTGTATGTAGAAGAAGCAATGAAGAAAGTCAAAGAAAAATTTCCATGGGGCATAAGTTTTCAGGGAGAAAAAATCAGTATGCTACGATTTGCTGATGACATTGTCTTGTTAGCAGAGAGGGCTGAGGATATTGAGAAATTATTGAATGGTATGAACAAAATTCTGAAGGAAGATTTTGGACTGAATATAAATCAAAGGAAGACAAAAGTGATGAAATGTAGCAGAAATGATGCCAATAGTAGCAGAGTAAATATAAAAATAGGATCGGATGCAATAGGAGAAGTAAGCGAATTCTTTTACTTGGAAAGCAAAATTACAACCAATTTCCGAAGCAGGAAGGATGTTAAAAGCAGAATAGCACTAGCTAAAAGAGCTCTTCAACTTGTACACCAGTGACATGCCAGAAACAACCGGCAATAAATTCTGCTACGCTGACGACTTAGCTATAGCCATCCAAACTGCCACATTAGAGGAAGGTGAGAGCATTCTCTCTAACGACTTAGAAACCTTGAACACATATTATAGAAAGTGGAGACTTTGTCCGAACCCAATGAAAACAGAAGTATGCGCATTCCACTTGAGCAATAGAATAGCACATCAGCAACTCAAAGTGAACTTCTGCCACCAGAGGGTGAAACATAATTTCCATCCTAAGTATCTTGGCATTACCTTAGACCGCTTCTTAACATTCAAAAAACACCTCGAAAACACAAGTCAGAAACTGAAAACACGAAACAACATCATGAAGAAGCTAGCTGGTACTTCATGGGGAGCTGATGGGAACACACTACGAACAACCGCTCTCACCATGGTTTACCCTGTTGCTGAGTACTGTGCTCCAGTGTGGCAACGTAGTACTCATACTAGAAAAATCGACGTCCACCTGAATGAGTGTATGAGAGTAATAACTGGTACCCTAAAGTCCACCCCAGTCCCCTGGTTGCACCTGATCAGCAAAATACCACCTCCAGAGATAAGACGCCAAGAAGCAACAGCACGTGAGTGGATAAAACTACATCATCCTGATCATCCACAGGATCTCCCAATCCACGAGGTTCTAAATAACTTACCACCCACTCGTCTTAAATCAAGAAATCCGGTATGGCAAGATGTATTTGACTTTGATGTCATGGAAAAATGGCGACAAAGCTGGAACTTCACATCTATAAAACATTCAAATATTAAAGATCCCACAACTGGACTTCCAGGATTCCATCTAAATAGAGACCAGTGGGTCAAACTAAATCGCCTAAGAACAGGCCATGCGAAATGCAACGCCATGCTGTATAAGTGGGGTCTTCAGGATTCTCCTGCATGTGACTGCGGTGCTCCTTCCCAGAGTGTGGAGCATATTATCAGGGAATGCCCTCTACGGAAGTATGATGGACCATATGAAGATGTTTTTGGAGCTACAAGTTCCTTCTTAGAATGGCTGGAAGAATTAGACATCAGCTTGTGAACGCTACCAACGTTCTTGTCATTGTATATATTTATTATTGTATTAGTTGCTTGCCATACGACAAATAAAAAATAAATGAAAAAGATAAACCTTTTAGTTTCAAATATTGATCTAGGAATTAGAAAGAACTTTTTAAAACTCTATGTGTGGAGCACAGCACTTTACGGTAGCGAAACATGGACTTTAGGAATACCGGAAAGAAAGAAACTTGAAGCATTTGAAATGTGGTGCTACAGAAGAATGCTAAAAATTAGGTGGACAGACAAAGTAAGAAATGAACGAGTTATGGAAATGATGGGTAGAGAAAAGAAGTTTATGGAAGAAGCTTACAGGAAGAAGAGACAGGCTTGTAGGTCAAATTTTGAGACATGCTGGATTGGTTAATTTGTTAGTGGAGGGAACAGTCGAAGGTAAGAACTGTAGAGGTAGACAGAGATTAGAATATATGAAGCAGATATATTAGGACGTGGGTTGTAAGGGGTATGTAGAAACGAAAAGGTTAGCACAGGATAGAAAGGGATGGAGGATTGCATCAAACCAGTCTGAAGACAGCAAAAAAAAAAAAAAAAAAAAAAAAAAACCTCAAAGGAATTAGTCATTAACTTAAAAGTCCACCACTTTATGTAACTCAAAATTTTCAGCACTACCCATTTTTTACGATTCGGTACCTTCTGAATGAAAAATGGAACGCATAAACTGAGCGTAGTGAGTGTGTGGTAACGCTCTGGCCTTCCATATGGGAGTACGTGGGTACGAATCCCCGTCTGGCCATTCAAATTTCGGTTTTCCATGGTTTCCCGAAATCAAATGCTGGGATGGTCCTTTCAGAATACCATAGCTTAGTTTTTTCCCATTCCATGTTCCCGTTCCTCTCCCACTTCTAATGAACCCGACGTAGACGAGGTGAAGACCCAAAGAAAAAAAAAGGAACCTTAATGCAATCATAGCTTCTGAACGTCTAACTCAGCAATTAATAACTGCATTCAGTTTTAGTTCGTACTGCCCTAACAAGAATATAGTATAAAATTTGAAAAAAGAATCATTACTGTGAAAAAAATAATATGAGGTTTAGTGGGATTTGAGGAAAACAATTTTTATATAATTTTTAAAGTATCAAATGAAATCTATACCCCGTTCACCCTCAACTGGTGGCTCAATAGGTCATGTTTGCCTTGCCCCTTACATCTCCTGCATTTGTCAGTGGGCACCTTTCCCCTTCGCAACTCCCCATGACCACTCGCCCTTTTAGCCAATGAAAATACAGAGGAAGTTTCTCCGGCTTGAGCGTAGCGCAAAGCACGCAATATTCTCCCTAGTGCCGAGTTTGGAAATGTGTAGACGGAGCTCCACCTCTGGTAATCCAAAGAGACTGTAATTAAGAGCAAACTTTGTTTTTATAACTATCACCAATATTAATAAAAGGCTAATTTTGGTCATTGTGTCACTGTGCAATCGTGATAGTACCGCAGACGTCACGCTCACGGCCTTCGTTGGTGCGCTACAACGGCGTTATTTATAACAGAAATTATTTGGCAAAACACTGGAAGAAATGTGTTACGTTAAAATTAACATAATAGTTAGATGCTTTTTGATAAAAAATTCTTCCTGGGTGTCCTGACGGTTCTTTTGCCATACACGACGTTTCACCAGCTTCCTCCACTGTCTTCATCAGGTTAACTGAAAGTCAGAGTTGCTACTACGACGAAGCGTTACCAACTGTTTGATGCATTTTATTTATTTATATTCGGTAAAGTAAATGTTTTCGTTAATTTTTTGGTCATAGATATGTAAGATACAGATTTAATTTTCGAACAGCATTTTAGCGGAACTTTTGATTAGTTTAAAACGTAGCCTGGATCAAAATAACAATTAGCATTTGACGTTACAGCAGAGAATATGAGTAATTTACGACTTTTAAAAAATTATGTTACTGAAAACATTAATTAATGCGGATTAAAGTAGTTCCGTATGTATCGCGATCTATGCTGTCTGGGCCATGATTCAGACAAATATTACGCCGCATAACGTACGTTCTTAGGATTTATTTTGCTTTGCTTTCAGCGACGCAATATTACTGATATTATTTCAGACTACTCGTATGTAAACAGTTACAACTGTATTGCGTTGAAAACTACAGCTGAAATATATAGGGTTATGAGCGTCATTTAATAATAATTTAATTTATGTAAGCAAATGGGAAAGACTGATTTGTTTAAACACTCCTTTCAAACCGTCATTTTTGACGGGCTTAGAAAATTGTTTTTACCTAGTGTACCAGGTTTCCCGAAAGCTCAATGAGGTTACTTCTTTTCTGAGGAGGAAATATGTGTTCATCATTTATGTACGAGCTGCTAATTGTTGCATGCATTATGCTGTCAATGACTATATCCTTTCAATCTATTTTTTTTTTTTTTTGCTGTCGTCAGTCTTTAGACTGGTTTGATGCAATCCTCCATCCCTTCCTATCCTGTGCTAACCTCTTCATTTCTACATACCCTTTACAATCCACGTCCTCAATTATCTGCTTGATGTATTCTAATCTCTGTCTACCTCTGCAGTTCTTACCTTCAACTGTTCCCTCCACAAACAAATTAACCAATCCAGCATGTCTCAAAATATGACCTACCAGCCTGTCTCTTCTTCCTGTAAGCTTCTTCCATAAACTTCTTTTCTCACCCATCATTTCTAAAACTCGTTCATTTCTTACTTTGTCTGTCCACCTAATTTTCAGCATTCTTCTGTAGCACCACATTTCAAATGCTTCAAGTTTCTTTCTTTCCGGTATTCCTAAAGTCCATGTTTCGCTACCGTAAAGTGCTGTGCTCCACACATAGAGTTTTAAGAAGTTCTTTCTAATTCCTAGATCAATATTTGAAACTAAAAGGTTTCTCTTTTTCATGAAGGCTATTTTTGCTAGTGCTATTCTGCTTTTAACATCATTCCTGCTTCGGCCATCGGTTGTAATTTTGCTTCCCAAGTAACAGAACTCACTCACTTCTCCTATTGCATCAGATCCTATTTTTATATTTAATCTGCTAGTATTGG
Organism: Vandiemenella viatica; assembly: GCA_031002005.1. NCBI lineage: Eukaryota > Metazoa > Arthropoda > Insecta > Orthoptera > Morabidae > Vandiemenella > Vandiemenella viatica. The sequence continues at coordinate 68,658,331 of JARYHS010013631.1, forward strand.
TGTCATTTCTGCTACATTTCATCACTTTTGTTTTACTTTGATTTATATTCAGTCCAAAATCTTCCTTCAGTATTTTGTTCATGCCATTCAGTAACTTCTCAATATCCTCAGTCCTCTCTGCTAATAAGACAATGTCATCAGCAAATCGTAGCATACTGATTTTTTCTCCCTGAAAACTTATGCCACATGGAAATTTTTCTTTGACTTTCTTCATTGCTTCTTCTACATACAAGTTGAATATTAACGGGGATTAACTGAGCCAATGAATACAGCAGACGCCTAAAATACAGGTGTAGGCAACGTGCAACGCAAAAGTGAATAGCGGGCTGACGATCAATCCGACGTGGTATTGGATTGCGCTCAATCACCTCTGATCCGTTTAGTGGAAAACTAACCGGAAAAAAACGCTTGTATTCCGCTCATTGGCTGCGGAATATAGTAACAAATTTGGTACAATAGAGGCAGTGAACCCTAATTCGAAATTTTAGCCAACAATTACTTTTTTACGAATTTGTAATTCGTTTAAACTTTTCGGGAAGGAACATTCAGGAGGATGCGGGTTCGAATTCCCTCCAGCCAAACTGATTTGGATTTTCCATGGTTTCTCCAATTCACTCCAGATGAATGCCGGAACGGATTCTTCAGAAAGAGAATGGCCAATTTTCTTCCCAATCCTTTCTACCAGTCCTTTTACACTTCAGATGACTACGACAGAAAAAAAGAAATACGCTTACAAGTTAGAGTTTTTTATTTCTCCTCTCCCCGTAAATGTTTACGGCACGTCGACGTCGAGGTCATTAGAGACAACCGAGCATTGTGGGCGGTGAGGGATTCGACCATGGCCTTTTGAAGGAATCATACGTCGTTTATATGAAGCGATTCCGGCAAACCATGGTAAAATGAAATATTGATGGTCGGACCGAGTATCGAACCCCCGTCTTCCCGAATGCCAGGCCCGAATGTTAGCCATTCAAATGTAGAGCTCAGAGCGCTTAGTAGAAAATAAAAGATTTTATCACTAAGCGTTATCGACATAATTTAATTATATGAAAATTTTTGAGAAAAAGCCTTGTTTTAAAAGTGATGTTAGTAAAAAAAAAAATATTATTAACTAACGATTACAAAACAAAAACACTAAACCTCACAATCAGATAAAAATTCTGAAACTACTACTACAATTAATACTTTCAAAAAAAAAAATACCGTCGAGGCCCTGACTTTACTTTAAGAAAATTTTTACTGCGTTAACGTACTTAAAAACTAGACGCTTCACTGAAATTATTACATAGTGATTTCGGTACATAATCATACTTTCAGTCCTTTCATTCCGAATTCGGCTTTGAGGGCAAGAGAGATGGTGGTACACAATTTATCTGTACCAAAGGCCTGGGCTACCTCTGAAACCTCTCAGCAGCAAAGCGTACTGTTCATGGAAATTCGTCCGTTGAAAGATGACGTTAATCTAGATGGACCCATTGGTGACTGTCGGAAGAGTAAGCATGAATAGGCCCTCACCGGTTTTAACCTTGTCATGCATTGGCTATCATGTACGACAAGAACTAAACACATTCATGACAGTAATACTTACACATACGGAGGTAAACAACTCGGCAACGCACATCTGTATCTGACCTCTTACAACTCCTATAGAAGAATCAATTCTGCCTAGTGATTCCAGTTAGCATAATGGTTTATATCGGTGTAGTTCCTTTCAGTATTGTTTGATACTCCTCTGTATTTAACATGATTCTCAGATTGCTTTGCTATGGATGACATCAGGCGTTCTCAATAAACTTAACTATTGATGCTGGTAGATAAATTCTGCTAATACTGAAGACGTTGGATAAAGACTTCTTAACGGAATGCTGAATGAACTCTCTTAAGTACTTTTAAAATAATGAACGAAAAATATATCCTGGAGGCGCCGGGTATCGATCCCGGTACCTCTCACATGCTAAGCGAGCGCTCTACCATCTGAGCTACGCCCCCAGATACAACAGCTTACGTTGTCGAGTTATATTATAAGACTGGACTTTCCCTGACCTACAACTGGCTGCCGATGGGTGTGGCGTGCAGTCCGTGCAACTCAGATACAGCATACAGTCGTGTAGCAAAATGTGGCATTGTGTCGCGTCTTAAAGCCAATGAACCTGTCTCCATACATTCAAGTCGTATTGCTACATACCGCCGTATTTCCTACATTTTCATCTTGTAAATCAGACAATGTAAAAGGGGGATGATTGCGTCGGCACATGTTGGTACTAGGGTTTGCAATCCAGCAATGCGGGATCTACATCTACATCCATACTCTGCAAATCACAAACATTGTGGGTGGCGGAGGGTGCTAAGCACCAATCCTATATCCCGGATAGCACGAGGAAAGAAGGAATACATAAAAGCATCAGAACGGCATCTTATTTCTCGAATCTTATCCCTCCGGTCATTCCGACCTAAATAAGATGGAGAAAGAAGTATTTCATTGCACTTGTAATTTAAAGATTTTCGCATATTCTCCAATAAATTCAAATGCAAACTACGTCGTCTGTCTTCCAAACTATCCCAGCCCAATCTATGTATCAATTCTGTGACGCTTTCATAAGGACTGTAGCAACCAGTCACGAATCGAGCGGCCCTCCTCTGCACCCTCTCCACTGAGTCAATCAGGCCTTTGCGATACGGATCCCAAATTCCACAACAGTAATCCAGATGCGGACGCACTACTGTTTTATAGACTATCTACTTTGTATGAGCATTACAATTCCTCAAAATATGACCTATGAATCGCAACTTAGAATTGGCTTTGCCTACGACGGAAGATATTTGCAAGTCCCATTTCATGTTGCTTTGTACTATCATCCCCAGATACTTCAGGGAATCAATCATGTCAACAGCTGAATTGTTTATTTTGTACTCGTGAGCAAACTGATTCTTTTTGTTACTTATTCACATTGCTTTTTTGCCTTATTGCAATTCAGTGCAAGCTGCCATTTACGGCACCAATCGGAAATAGCATCCAAATCGCGCTGAATTTCTAAGCAATCGTCAGAGCTCCTTATTTCCCTATAGACAACTGCATCGTCGGCAAACAATCGCAACCAGCATTTGCCGTTGTCACCTAAATCGTTTATAAATATTTTTAAAAAAGTGGTCCTACTACACTTCCTTGAAGAACCCCCGAAGTAACATCTGTCTTAGCAGAAGCTTCCCCGTCAACAACGACATACTGTGATCGACCAGTTAGAAAATCACGTATCCATTCGCAAATCTGATTCGATATAGCGTATGCTCGAATCTTCGCTAAAAGTCGGTTGTGTGGTACAGAATCAAAAGCTTTCTGAAAATCCAAGAAAATTGCACAAATTGTGAACCTGCATCGATAACTTTCATTACGTAATGGGAAAATAGGGCCAATTGTGTTTCACACGATCTCTTCTTCCGAAATCCGTGTTGACACGGTGTAAGTAACTCGTTCTCATCTTGAAACTTCATAATGTTAGAGCATATGACATGCTCCAGAATTCTACTGCAGACAGATGTTAGAGATATGGGTCGATAATTCCTAGGATCACCCCGATCTCCTTTCTTGAAAACTGGAATTACCTGAGCTATTTTCCAGCTAGAAGGTACTTTTTTCTCTTCTAAAGATTTACGAAATAAATGACAGAAATGGTTCAATTTCCTCTGCGTATTCAGAAAATACTCTTACCGGTATACCATCAGGACCCAGTGCCTTACCCCACTTTAGGAGTTTTAATTGCTTTACAATACCTACGCTATCAGATTCTATCGGATCCATCTCTAATTCCATACGATGTGGTAAAGTGGGGATGTTTTCCATGTTTTCGCGCGTGAATGAATTTTTGAATTCGGTGTTAAATACGGTAGCCTTGTCGCGGTCGTCGTCAGCTTCCCGTCCGTCTTTTATTAGAACTGGCTTATTGTTTCCACTACAACTAACTTATTTTACATACGACCCAAATTTCTTATGGGTTTCGGTGAGCCTCTTAGAGAGAGAATTAAAACGAAAGTCATTAAAGGCCTCACGCATCGCATTCTTAACATGTCCCCTTATCTCCTCTAACTTATCTAAATCAGTCCGATGCATCATCCTTTTTGATCGTGCATGTATCTTCCTTTGTTTTTTGACTAACCTTTTAACATCCCGTGTATACCATGGGAGATCATTCCCTTCCTTGATTGTCCGTTTCGGTATATGTAGGTCCATACCTTCCCCCCTGACTATACGTATGAATCGATGCCACCTCTCTTCAACGGTGCCTCTTGCTACTATGAAGGTATGGTAATCATGCCTGGTATACATTCTAAAACACTCTTTTCAAGCCTTTTCGAATCTGTAAACGATCTTTTTTTTTTCCTTTTGCGCGTGGATGTTAATTTTACTGTAGCAATTACGGCTTTGTGATCACTTACTTCAGCGGTGATAGAAATATCCGAGAATATTTCAGGCCTATTTGTAACGAGAATATTTAAAATATTTTCGTTACCGTTGAGGCATCGCGTTGGCTTAGTTACGAGCTGCTCAAGATTGTGATATGAGAAAAGGTCTACAATGATTTCGCAAGCTGCTTTATCCAAACCCCCAGTAACGTGAACGTAATTAGTCCAGTCGACAAGTGCCAAGTCAAAGTCATCACCTAGCATTATTGTATGGTCCGGAAATTGCCGAGCTATATTATTTACATTATTCCTTAACGCCTCGGCAATAGTTACGCCTGCATATGGTGGACGATAGAAGGAGCCTATCACAAGTTTTGTCCTAGCTACGTTGAACTTGATCCATAAGATTTCGCAGACAGTATAGACATCTATTTCGTTACATGGGAGGTACTTACTTACAGCTATAAATACACCACCTCCTTGGGAATGCAACCTATCCTTACGGAAAAGTGTTCATGCTACTATTAAAGATTTCGGCGGAACTTATATCCGGTTTTAACCCACTTTCTGTGCCTGTTATGATATCATCATCCGTACTACGAATAACGTTTTCGAGTTCAGGCTATTTATTACAAACGTTTTCGAGTTCAGGCTGTTTATTAAAAACACACCTCAGGGGTCTGGGCTTTCCTCTGGGGAGATCTGGATGACGGGTTTGGCGCACCCGGGGTTCCCGAGCCAAACAGAGAGACCGCTCCAACTAGTTGGTGAGGAAGGAAAGCATTTCTTTGCTTCGCATGCGTAAGGGTGGTACCGGGTGCCACCCCAGGTAAACTGGGCTGGCGACACACAGGAAAATGGTGCTCCTTGCCACTGGGAATGCACACTGTGCCGATGCTTCGATCATCCCGCACGTCGGGCGGAATTAAGAGAGAGGTGTGCTGTGCCCTCCAGAACGGCTGTACACCCACTGTGACAGCACCCCTAGGAGTGAGGAAGATTGGGGTTGAAGCCCCATTATCAGTGCTCTACCACCATACATAGTTGGTGATAAGGCGCAGAAAACACAGAGACTGGCGCTGAGTCTTGTATTTGGGACCACGCCGGTTCCAATCTCAGTCGGATTTTCCAGCTTCCGATTTTCCGTGATTTTCTGAAATCACTCCATGAAAAGTTCGGGATTGTGCCTCCAAAAGCCTATGGCCGGATTCCTTCCCGTTCATGGTTCCAAATCCTCTCCCGCATCTAACGACTTCGCCGAGGCGTAAAACCATAGCAAAAAACCACTAATAAATAACGCAATAGCTGACCTTACACTACGTAAAATAGCGGTCACTATTTCTACGTTTCTAATCCGTTGTACGAATCGTCAGCAATATTTTTATATGTCAAACGTTCATTTATTTGTTATTATTACTACTTTCCAACAAAACAGCTATTATGAAGTGTTTAGTCTTTGTATTTATGTTGCAAATATTTTCTTTTTTACATCTAAAAATTCCCGGATCTGGCTTCTTGCTTCATTTATGTTGTCAATTATAATACGCACAAAATTAATTTGCCTCATGGAAATGAAACATTTTCGTTACCACCCACCCATGACGGACGTGGAAATGCTTGGTAGGAGTATAAAATATCGTTTGATAATAATTTCATTTCTGCAGGAGAATAGTTTAGAAATCAGTGTAGCAAAACCTTGGCTCTAGATTGAAAATGGAGGGCCGGTATGAGACCTACGTTATAGTTATCATATACAGGAGCTGGAGGTGTGTAATAAAGGATGTACTGGATTCGCATTTATAGGTTGTGGCAGTTCCATTCGAGAAGTCATACTGTTGGGCACCATTTGCCAGCAAATATGCTATTTAAAGTCAGTCTACAGAAGGTTTTTAGAGAATAGGTTCGGAATCTGCGAGCGCGAAGATAAGTCGGTCGTATGTCTCTTCACCGCCTCTTAGACTTAACACCGTTATTTTAACATTACATACTTATTAAGTTTCCTCTGAGACGTAATTGTTAGTACTGAGAAAAAGGCATTTACTTTTTTTTAATAGTAAAAGTTGTGGCGGGGGAGGGGTAGGGGGGCGAGAAAATTTTTTCTTTCGGCTGAATGAAGGCGTGTTAGGTAAGCAGTAACGCTCTGCCCTCGATTTCGGGAGGACTAGCGTTTGAATCCCCGTCCAGGCATCCAGATTTGGGTTTTCCATCGTCTCCCCAAATCACTCCAGGCGAATGCCGGAATGCTTCCTTCAGAAGTCCCGTGGCCGAACTCCTTCCCGTTCCTTGACCCCAGTTCCTTCCCGCCTCTAAGAACTTTTATTTTTAGAGTATGCGCAAGTCAAGTAATTGGTGTCTGACAATATTGTGAGCGGTTAGAATTTCACTGGGTAACACGACAGGCACAGGAAACAATCTGCTGTATATGGAAAGACAGTCTTACAAATTTGCCTAAAAGCGATCGGTGGGAGGATAAAGTTACAATAAATGAAAATAAAAAGTGACTTCCATCTTGTTATAATGATTATCAACTAATGCACCGTCTTTAAGTGTAAACTTACGTAATGCTAGGAATTCGGGAATCATGACATAAGCAGTGTTTTTTTACCTGTTCTACTACTCTCCTCGAATTTTGTATCTTCTGGTTTTAATGCGTTCGTTTGGAGGCTAAGTAAATGTGAAAAAATGTACGAATTAATATTTTGGCAGTGTCATTTAAGCAAATGTAGTCAGCTTATTTTTCTCCATTACGTTTCCCAGATACAGGAGTTTGAGGGGTTGAAGAAGAGAAAAGCCAGATTTGTTTATGGAAATTACAGTAGGTACAGCCAGTAACTGAAATGATGAAGAAGGAGGGTTGGAAATCACTAGAAAACAATAGGCGACTGAACATCGTCGATGATACCTGGATGTATATCGGTTGGGAAGTAGTAGTAATATGTATAAACGAAGAAATGAACATGACCGTAAATTAGAACTAAATATCAAGTATTAGAAATGGAGACACGAACAAATTATCGGGACAGATGTCGTACAATTTATTGTAAAAATTCGCATAACTCAAAACAAGATGTATAGTAAGTTGCCAACAGATCATTTAATAAAAAAGTTATTAACTAATTAATACGTATTCCCGTTACTAAAGACCGTACTAAACGAATATAATAACGTTAATTTTTTGTGTTTATATAAAAATAGTGGCAATAGTGTATTCGCATCGATTCAAGAGTTAAAATGTTGACATAATGATTGTGCAACAGCAAGTGCTGTTCCTGATCAACAAGTAACCGTTGCTACTAAGATTCAACTGATGATGCTAAAATTATGACGACGAAACGCGTATGGAAATAATCGGATCGTTATGAAACAGTTATTAAAAGAAACCGCATTCGGGAGGACGCGGGTTCGAATCCCCGTCCGGGCATCCAGATTTGGATTTTCCATGGTTTCCCTAAATCACTCCAGGCGAATGCCGGGATGCTTCCTTCAAAAAGGCCATGACCGAATTCCATCCCGTTCCTTGTCCCTAGTCCCATCCCGCCTCTAATAATCTTAGCCGTCGACGAGATGTAACGCAATAAGTAAAAATAAAAAAAGACGGAATTTAATTGCAATTTTTTTCAAAAAAAACTCCTTGGTCTGACTTTCTACCATTAAGTAAGAATAGTAGATCTAATATCTCCTACCATTTTCACTCGTTCAAATGATTTTGTGGTATGTCTTACTTGTTAGAGCATACATCTTGCAGGCGTGCATCACAAGAATCTTTGCATCACATTAACACGATGAAATTTCTACTTGCACGAGTATATTTCACCAAATGAGCCACTACAATCCACTTTTTTTACAGTATTCAACTTGTTTAAGCAAATTTCATCATTAGAATAAACTATTCCTCATACTGAAACGATAGCTAAAATTTTCTTATAAACCAAACACAACCGACTGCCTTTTTTTTTTTTTTTTTTTTTTTTTTTTTTTTTTTTTTTTTTACATTTCATTCCTCCCAGCAGAAGGCTGGGAGGCGGGCTGCTGGAGAGTCATAGGGGACTCTTTTCAGCCAATCTACTACTACGGGGAGGGAAAGGGGATGGAAGGTCGGCCGTGGCCTTGTAGGGAACCATCCCAGCATTCGCCTAAGTGTCTGAGGGAAACCACGGAAAACCTCAGACAGGATGGCCGAACCGAGTTTAACCCCGGTCCTCCCGAATGATAGGTAGGAGGCCAATATTGGTCTCCTCCCATAGACTTGTTATACAAAACCCGATATTGAAAAGCTGCGAGAAATATATTATTTTTGTTCTTTCCTTCGATTATTGTTTTCGTAAGTTTAAAATGAGTGATCTGATAGCTCATAAGAGAAAGAAAATATTTGGAATTGAATAAAATTTCTAAGATTACTTATTTGCAACATAATTACTATCCTACACTATCTGTAATTTCAGGCATACCTAAAAATATGTTAAGAATTTTTTCCTTTGGAAATGACGTAGTTGCATCAATCCCTCTAAAACTAATCATTCTTAAAAAAAAAAAAAAAAAAAAAAAAAAAAAAAAAAAAAAAAAAAAAAAAAAACTAATTTAAAAAAAAGTTTGCTGTGAAGTGGTTAAGGCACTTGCTTTCAAAGTACGAGGTCCAGGTTTTAAATCCCCGTGCAGCCAGAAATTTTTAAGATCATCTAGGCTATGGCAGGACGTTCCCTGGTTCGGATTCCACATTACACAATAGGTCCTCCCATGACAGGCAAAATGCACAACAAATTGAAACTTTATTTCCAGGTCGCAAGAGCATACGAATTTACTACCAGTTTCAGGTTGAAAACTAAACGAATTTACAAAAGGAAAATGTGCAGCGAAGAAGATTATAATTTTGCCCCCTCAGCATTCTCTCAAGGAAGATGAAAATCTGCAACAAATTATGATGAGATAAATTAGCTATCACTCACATTTCAGTAAAGTAAGTAAATCGTATTAAAAGAATCCTATTACCGGATAAGTTCCTAGAATACGATTACTGAAACATTTCTAAGTTTTATTAATATTTTTAGATTTGTTAGATGTAATGTGTTTGAAATTTTAAACCAAAAAATAAGCAGTAGTAGATAGTTCGCATCATCAGTCGTTTAATATCTGTACTAACTGTTAAGAACAGCCACCTTTTAGGAATCAGATGGCTTTGGGACATAATTTTTAGACTGGCCTACTCTACATAAATTAATCTGGTTTAAACCGAGTCCTGGTAGTGGAAGAAATTTTTGCTATCAGGACTTGGCTGGCAGTGCAGGAGAGGTGGTATCACACAATTCCTTATCACCAGAAGTCCAGAGCTAAATCCCAAACATCTACGCGGTGCATATGAAGTGAGGACATGCGACAGTGTTGACGGTGATTCGTTCGTCGGAAGACATAGTTTCACCCTCTCCCTTCTTCATCTCTCTTTTCATCCAACACAAACAACACTCTGTACTGGACACACACATTATCACATTCATCCACATCTACAATAGCACATACGAACAGACACTGGAAAGGGAGGGCAAAGGAAAATCAGTCCAATTCATCTATCCCAAAGAGATCCCAGGGAGAGGATTTATCCTTTCTGGAAATCGCATACGCCGGGAATATGGTATATCATCTTAAGAAGATGTTATTCCAACTTAGACACCAGTTGCAGTTGTACTGAACATGTTCTGGATATTTTCAGCAATATAGCGAATGGGACCGGTGTGAGACAAGTCTGCACTCCTCTGTATTCAACAATGATTACTCTCTCTCTGGATCTACAGAAGACGGTAGTTTCAATGACATGTAACAGCGTGATAACTACATTGAGTTTGATAGTGACTCTACTGACTGACTAGGAGGATGTCAATCGAAATTTGTGTCACACTTCTTCAATATTCCATCGACTGAAATTTAACACTTGATATCGATATGATAACACACGTAAGCAACTATCCTGTTTAACTTCCTGTCAATTAGCGAAATTCCTATTAGCGTTAAGCCATTAACTGTATGTATGACTACGACGGCAAGTTATCAGCCTGGCACAGAGATGGCAATGCTATAAAACCATTTCTTTGTGATATTAGTACACGTGTCGTAATAATAAGTCTCAAGTTTCAACTTAATCCGTGAAGCAGTTTTCTTTATATGACTTTTTTAAGAAGTAGACGTATTGTGTTTATTTCTCCTCGAAATGTATAAAGTGGAATATTGTGCTGTAGTAAAATTCTTCATTTTGGATGATTTATTGTTAACCGAAGTTCATCCAAAGTTGGTGAAGGTTTTTGAAATCTACTCCTCCATTTCCAACACTGAAGAAATTGGCGGCTAAATTTAAATGTGTACTTTCATCTCTTGAAGATGATTCACGTGAAAGACTATTAGAAACTGCAATCACATATGAAATTACATCCGTAAGGTGATATGTATGGTGGTGCATGGTTGGTGATAAAAGGTGCTTGATATGTAGCCGTAGGCATATCAGAAGGCTTCAGTACATTTTACACAACGTTCTGGTCTCGCATTCGGGAGGAGGTGGGTTCGAATCCCCGTCCGGGCATTTAGATTTGGGTTTTCCATGGTTTTCCCAAACCACTCCAGGCGAATGCCGGGATGCTTCCTTCAAAAAGGCCATGAGCGAATTCATTACCGTTCCTTGTACCCAGTCTCATCCCACCTCTAACGACCTTAGCCGTTGACGAGGCGTAAAGCCATAAGTAAAACAAAATATATATATTACATTTAGAATTAAATATGAGAAAGCTACGTGCAAGATGGAGGTTGCATTTATTGAATTCAGACTTAAAAAAAGAAATGAGATAAAGAGTTTCTGAACAAGGATTAGATCTAAGAACTGAGACTTTCCCGGCGTATGCTTGAAATAAAGTCTTCACGGGTGTACCGCCGGATAGTGTTTTGAAAACACGATATTTCGACGACTAGTTCTGTCGTCTTCATCAGGTGTCCAGACATCTGCACAGGTCGGCTGACCGTCGGAGCTGACGACGGAGCTAGTCGTCGAAATATCGTGCGGTACACCCATGAAGACTTCATTTCAAGGATTAGATCATTTTAAAAAAGATTCTACCAATTTTGTGCTCCGATTTTTTACTATGCATGACATGAGGGGCGGATCCAGGATTTTGCTTGGGGTGGGGCTTGAGTGGGCTTTGGTTTGGGGGGCAGGGGGGGCTTGGCTTGAGTGGATTTGCTTTGGGGTGCTTGAGTCAAGGGTCCCCAAAATTACAATGTCGGAGGTGAACCACCTAGATACTTTTGGGGGGGGGGTGGTTTAAGCCTCCTAGTTCCACCCCCTGGATCCACCCCTGCATGACATATTGTCAAGGATCTAGCTGGATGTTCCTTTAAATAATTCTGATTGAAATTTCATTAATTAGTTCTTTAATTAACAGGTTTTTACGTCCGGTTGCCAGGTGAATTTTTTTTCCTTTCACCAAAGGATGACTAACACAATCTCTAAACTGATTTGAATTCAGTGAAGTAACAAGACGGCCGAATACACTTTCACCTCACTATTTATTTCGGCGAAATCTTCATAATAAAAACATCCGAACAAGGCGAGACTCGTCCAAAGATAGTAAAGCACATTACAAAACAATTCCAGGAATTAAACTCACAAACAACTACTGTAAAACTGTTAAAAAATACTGACGACCACCGTTACTGCTCTCCCCTGCCGCGAATTTAAATAAGCTCCAGAGAAACATCCAGAACACAATAAAGAGTACCAACAGATGTTCTCGAACAATATCACTGACGATCAAAATCATACGAAAACAATTAGAACTAGTGCAAAATTACTCACAGACATTAAGAAATACTTTAAAATGGATATTAATGATGTTTACAGGCATTTAAACATAAAATTGGCAACATAAACCACTCCAAACAGCAGAAAATCGTCATCCCCGTCCGGGCATCCAGATTTGTTTTTTCCATGGTTTTCCCAAATCACTGATACAGAGGTGAAGGTAGGGTTTATGGTCTTTGAAAAAACCCACCGAGACAGGGATTTGAACCGGGATACATTCTATATCCAGTCACACGCCTTAAGCACTGAGCCATCAGACAGCTCATTTTTTTATTGATTGCATTGAAAATTATAAAACAATAACTGTCCAATACTTTGCAAGTCTTAAGGA